>CAJHUC010000758.1:0-67793 GCA_905146915.1 Ostreobium quekettii | reverse complement strand
CACTCGGGTGCCGTCCACTCCGTTGAGTCCGGTTCGTAAAAGTAAGTGTGATATTCGTCTGGTAATATCCGGTGCGCTATTTGCCGTACTGCCATCCGCAAAGTCCGGCTCTCACTTTTTCTTCACCGTTATTTGCCATTAAAGTAACGGAGGACGTGTGCGGCGTCCGGTCCGCAACAGAATATCCGTGGATTCATAATTTTGGTCCGTTCTTTCCCACAGGTACTTACTTTCCAGCCACGGCAAGGTCAAGGCAAAGTTGCCAAGGGGTTTCCATTTTGCAACAACTCGAATTATGTTGGTTGCACGCTTGATAAATGTGTGTGGGCGTTTTCCAGGTCATGTATTCTGCGGTTTGTAATACATGGAGTGATTTGGAGAACTAAACAACACACAAGCCGTGTGTAAAGTTCCAGTGTATGGCCTGCAATCTTGCACCACTTGCTGCGGCTGGTACTACTGCGTAGTACGCAGTGCAAACCTCACTCCTATTGCAAGTCTTCCCGGCCATAGCAGCAAGGGTTCGGCATAGTTGTCATACCAAACACGGACACACAAACACCCACATCACCTAAGGCAGGTGGCAAAGAGGGTTCACCTCTGAACACAATTGAGCCACTCAACATACTTGGGAATGGGTGATACGTATCACATATAACGATGGGTTGCTGCGGTGGTACTCCACAATTTCCACGCCAGGGCAGCGAGTGTAAAGCCCATCCACCAATTGCACTATTCGACTGGACACATTTCTCACAGAAAATCTCTTCTATCTATATGATACCCTTAGGGTACCTAGGCTAGGTTCATCCACCATTCCAACATAGTGTGTTCAAGATGTGCACTTCAACACAGGACAACGGAATATTACAAGTCATGATATCTTATCTTCTATCTCTATGGTACCGCACCCTCGCTGCGGCGGTACTCCACAATTTCCATGCCGGGGTAACGAGGGTGGTCACCGGTGGTGATCCAAACTTTGGAATCCAAAGCCACTACTTCCCTCCCTTCCCTCCCTTCCCTCCCTTCCCCCCCTTCTTGTATCGATGCGCTAGCTTCTGCTGCGACCATCCACTCTCTGCCATCTGCCACCCTAGCAAGCTCAAATGATCCACGTTCTCGGGCTTGAGAACCATGCGCTTGGCCGTCACAATGAGACCAGCCTTCGAAAACGAGCGTTCACTACTGGCGCTGGAGGCCTGCAACACAACCAAAAATACTCAGTACTTCTCAGCCTGTGAACTTCATAAGGGCACTGTGGCATATATGCACAGCCAGTTGTACTCACCCACTCAGTGAGTGGCACCCACCTGTGTTGCTAATATTCGACGTGCAAGCCTGGCCACCAAGGGGAAGCTGGTGTGGTTCTCGCGCCACCAATCCCCAGCACTCCATTTTTTTTTATATTCACATGCTAGTGTCCATTTCAATTCAAACCACCTTTTGACTTCGGCCTCGATTGGGTCCATGTGCTGTGGGGACGATGGGGCCCGTCTTCTCCTCTTTGATCGTCGGAAACGTAGTGGTCCCTTAGGTGGGGGTGATGCCGCGTCAAGCCAGCTTTGCTGCACAGCCTGTGCTGCAGCCTCTTTGGATGACGAGCCCGAGGAATGGACTTTGGGCGCCTTCACCACGTGCCTCAACTGCAGAAGTCATATGCATGCTGTTAGTCACACAAGCAAGATATAAAAGCAGACACCCCATGCAGCCGAGTGATCCCAGGAGACGGCCGTTTAAGGCGAAATACACAACAAGCACAGTCGTGCATCCAAAGGCATATAGGAAGCTTGGTACCGGCAAAAACTATCCACAGTTGGATGCACACATTTACAAAGGCAAAGGCCACAAATCAGAAATGTACTCACCAATGCCGTCATCTCTTTCTTCAACATCGCTTGGAACTTTGCCAGGGTGTCATATTCTTCCACCAGATTTGGCCAATCTTCAGCATTGTTCCAGATCCTCCTCATCCAGTGCAATGTATTCCTCCTTCCGTCCACAGCCGCCGCTAATGCCCAACAGTATATTAGATTGACATTATCACAATCCGCACACAATTTGTTTGTGAACTCAAAGGTGAAGTTAACCAACACAGGTTTTGCGCGTGCATCGGTGTCACTGACATACAGCCGGTCGTACAACAACTTCAGTACATTATATAAGACATCCGATATGGTGATGTAGTCGTCCCCCTCACATCGCTCAGACAATTCCCGTATACACTCCAAGACTAGTAGCACTTGTTTGAAAATGCACCACCCAAATGCTGGTATAATGATCCTAGGAATTCCCGCGTTTGTTGTATACTTGTGGATGCTTCTCTCCAACAAAACCGCCCTCTTAATCAAAAAAATACATGTTGTTCCACCTCGTCGGGCACCAAGTCCCCAGACGCAATATTCGCTGTGGACAAGCCTGCTCCATTTCATCGTCAGGAACTGTCAGATCTGCATCAGGATCATCGGGCAACTCAACAACATCATCCTCTTCCCTTACATCTGAATAATCCTCCCCATCATCATCTGATGATACATCGCCGGCCCCTTCCTCCTTTAGTATCTTCTTTTGCACGCGGCGGAACATCTTCCAAGCAAAGGGCGATTTGTGAAAATGAGTTGCCAATTCGCAAAGCGGCTGGACGAGCTGCTGAAACTCGCTAACATTTTGGAAACTGCCCTTGACTGCGGTATTTAACAGATGGCAAACGCAGGGGTGCCAATCAAAAATCTCCATTTTCTCGGCTGCTGAAATCATATTGGAGGCGCAGCCCGTGGTGAGAGCCACACGATCGCATGGCAACTCGTCCTAAAACGCACGCACAGGGTCCGCTTCCATCTCCGACTCCGTCATGACTTGGTCAGACGGAACTACAGGGTGCAGGCCATACTTTAATTGGATCTTTAGCAAGGCACGGCTTATCGCGTCTGCAGTGTGCCTCCCAGGCATGCTGGCAGTCCCTGTCACCACCAACGTGTTGTGCTTTAAAAGACGGGGGTTACCTTCTGCACATGATATATGTCATACTTTACTACCCAATACAGGCTAGTACTCGTCGATATCGTGCCATATCAACACAGTATCCACGATTTATGTTCAATAAGGCGTGATTCCCGGCCAGTGAAGGCCGGTACTAGTGCATCAAGTGCACATGACACGGTTGGCAAAGCACACAAGAGTGGTCACTAATCACGGCATGCATGCAAACAGTAAAGAATCGACATCCATGACATGTCACACTGTATTGGCCGATGGCAGGCCAGTACTGATGGCTATCGTGCCATGGCAACACAACATCCACGATTCATGTTCAACAAGGCGTGATTCCCGGCCAGTGAAGGCCGGTACTAGTGCAGCGAGTGCACATGGCACGGTTGGCAAAGCACACAAGAGTGGTCAGTAATCACGACATGCATGCAAACAGTGAAGAATTGACAACCAAGAATATTGAAAATATCATAGGACACAGAATATGCCATCCAAACTCACCCAGTATGCGTTTCTTCAAGCTCCAATCCGCATCCACCCAATGCAATGTCATTGTTATGTACGGTTCCGTGTTCCTGCTTGTCCAAATGTCTGTTGTCATGGCAACTCTCGACTCGTCTCGGATTTGGGACACATCTTCCCTTATTTCCCGCTGTATCTCATTGGCCTGTCTTGCCACCGACCTCACAATTGTTTGCTTACTAATCGATGGCCAACGGGAAATAAAGGCTTGCATTAAACGAACAAAGGGCGCTGTCTCAGCCAGGTGGTATGGTGCATTAGCAACACGTACCTGGCAACGTGGGCCACCGCCCTGTTCCATTCTGAGGTCCTAGGGTGCCACGTCTCCAGGTAGGTTTCCAACGATGTACCCAATTTCATTTGCTGGTTGCCCATAGGATTACTAAGTTTGTCTCGAAGTGCCTCAATGCTGAAAACGCTATGTTTCTCTTTCAAATGGTTTGAGGGCCCCGTCCAACTGGCACTGTTTGAGTTCTTCTTTCCCGGGTTGTATGACAACACTTTGTATGTCTTGCTAATGCCCCTCCCGTAACACAACCGGCAAACAACAGTAATGGAACGTGGTCTCTTGTCGGGCCCTAGCACCTCGTCTATAGTAAACCCCTCTCTACACCATTCCTGGTGGCATGGATCCCCTTTGCTGTGGCGTTGTTTGCGGCGTGTCCTTGGCGACCCTTCCTCCAAGGTCGCCACCATGCGCGTGGACTGCTTAGCTTTAGTTAGTGTTTGCTGTTGCTTGTGTGGAGTCCGCACAACAGCAGCCATGGCAAGCGGTTGGGGGGTGGTCAGGCGCCTTCTCTTGGCCCTGCGCTGTGGCTCATCCTCCACCACAACGACACTCGAACTTGGCGATGCACCTTTAAGCAAATCAGTGTCCACAGAGCTGAACGCACCCCTCCCAACAGGAACATCATTTGCGTCTAGGACTCCTCGCTCAGCAACAAATGTTGCGAGGTCAACACCACCGACGCCGCCAACAGAGCCTGGCGCAGACGTCCATTGCGTAAATAACCGAGGCAACATATATTCGATGATGGTTTTGAGATGTTACAAGGAGATGTTACATGCGCACTTCCATCTGTGAAATAAAGGCAGAAAAGCGTCTCACAACCATGGATTGTTCAGCAAATGTCACCTTCCTCGCCGGTGGCAGGCGGTACTTGGACTTCACCTCACAATCAGATTGTTTTGTTTAAAAAAACTAATCGGAGGAACTTTCCGTGTCGCTGTCTGTCAGGAGGCCGGAGTCCATGACATTGAACTCCCATCCAACCTGTGAAAGAAAATCGTCATCACATAGTCGTTCCTCCAGGCGTCTTAATGACGGTTGAATTATTCTGTATTTTCTACTAATAGACTTGTACCCTACCCCGTGTTCCCCCCGATGCAGCACTAAATCTACGATAGCCACGCACTGACATGTTCTATAAGCAGCCCGGCGATTCCTATCTACTTCCCTGCGTTCCTCCCTGTGACGCTTCTGCCATTCATCCCAAGACTGGGGGGGGGTCTGTCTCTCGTGTTTTTCCTTTCAGAACCGTGCCCCTTCTGAACCCCCCAATGCATTATTAATGTATCCGCTTATGGCGGCTAATCGGGCCTGGTCCTTGGGGGCGAGGTGGTCCTGTATGGGCCGCCGCACCCCCGAGGGTAGGCCACCCAACCCAGCTTCTTTTATTTCCTGTAATCTATCTGGTAGGGTTTCCCTATCGCGCTAAGCTTCCCTATCGTGCGCAGCTTGTATCCGCCGCCTGACTTTCACCCCTGCACGTCTCCTTCCCCCCTTCCTGTTGTGTCTGTGCTGGCGCTTTCGACCATCCTTGTAACGTTGGCCCCTGTTCAGGGGCCGCTTCCGACCTAACACAGGAACAGAATACGGTGTTTCCCCAGCCAGGTGATGGCAGGTACTGCCACATACTGGTGGTAGCGCCTAAGGAAAGAAAGATGATGGGCATTGCAGGGACAGTTACTGCATGCTGTGCATTGCATGGCTGCATGGAAGGAACGAACTACCAAGGTTTCCCCAGCCAGGTGACGGCAGGTACTGCCACATACTGGTGGTGGCACCAAAGCAAAGACAATAGGTATTGTAGAGAAATGCCGCACGCCCTGTACAATGCACGGCCCCCTAAAGGGACGAAGTGTTGAGGTTTCCCCAGCCAGGTGACGGCGGGTACTGCCACAAAGTGGTCATGCCACATGAGGAAAAACAGGCGATGGGTACTGCAGGGACATACAGCACACCCTGTACAGTGTGCAGCCAAATCAAAGTAACAAAGTGGTAAGACTTCCCCAGCCAGGTGGCGGCGGGTACTGCCAAATAATGTTGGTGGCATGCAAGCAAAGACGATGGGTATTGCAGTGACAAGTGGTGCACCCTATGCAATGCATGGCTACATGGAAGGAACGAACTGCCAAGGTTTCCCCAGCCAGGTGACGGCGGGTACTACCACCAACGAGGTGGCCATGCCAGAATGGTGCAGTGCCCTACACACCGACAAACACACACAGCCACAGCCGCCAAAGTCGACAACAAAATACGGTTCTGCAAGTGTAAACGGTAATCCACTCACCAAGTGAGGGTTCGTGTTGCTGCTCCTCTGCGCTCGCCATCCCCCTCCCGATGGTTTCTGGATCTGCACCGACGCAGCTTGGTGAAGCTGCAGCACCACACACAACGTTAAGTACATTTCCAACTTATACGCAGGATAGTAGGTGCCCCAATGGATGCATGGTTTCCAGCCAGAGGCATTCAAGCCTTGGATTACCAGCCTTAGAATCAAGATTGCGATTGTACCCGACTTCCCGCGATGTTCCCTATAGCACCCAACCACAATAGGCGGCACTCAGGCTTGCTGCACAGAGGTACATGTCCACCGCACCTACACGTCCCGCCTGTCGAAGGCGCCCCTGCCTGCTTTCCGTTTCAGCGTTGGTACCACCTGCAACACAGTTGGTGAGGGTCGCAGGCAAAATCCCGGAATGAAGTCAAACCCCCGCCATGATCTTCCCACCCGGCCATGTGCCACCAGGTTTCCAAAGTCCACACATAATCCGCCCCCCCCGGGGGAAGAATTTCCCAGTAAAGCAGGCGGCCAGAAGCAGAAGCCCACACTATACCCACGTATCACTCGCCGGAATGCATCCGCCAACATCCAGGTTTTCAAAGTCCACAGATAATACGAGAACCCCCCCCCTTTTAACACCCCCCACGGCCCGGAATTTCCCGCCAAAGCAGGCGGTACTGAGGGCGTTGCCCTGGCCAGAAAGCAGGATAGCGCGCTATGCCTGTGCATCACTGGCAGATTGCATCCGGCCACGCACAGGTTTTCGGCCAACAGGTCATCCGAGGCCCCCCCAAACACCCCCCAACACCCCCCACGGCCCGGAATTTCCCGCCAAAGTAGGCGGTACTGAGGGCGTTGCCCTGGCCAGAAAGCAGGATAGCGCGCTATGCCTGTGCATCACCGGCGGATTGCATCCGGCCACGCACAGGTTTTCGGCCAACAGATCATCCGAGGGCCCCCCAAAACACCCCCCAACACCCCCCACGGCCCGGAATTTCCTGCCAAAGCAGGCGGTACTGAGGGCGTTGCCCTGGCCAGAAAGCAGGATAGCGCGCTATGCCTGTGCATCACCAGCGGATTGCATCCGGCCATGCACAGGTTTTCGGCCAACAGATCATCCGAGACCCCCCTTCCCCCGCGCGGCCCGGCATTTCCCGCCAGGTCGGCGGTACTTAGGGCATTCCTCAGGCTTCTGGCTATGCTGCCCGTGGGCGCGGTATGCCTCACCTGCTGGCCGAGCAGGTGCTGGGTCCATGGTGGCTCGTGGGGCGGCAGGGGCAGGAGGGCAACAAAATATGTGCGCAGTCACCGCCAAGGTCCGCTGTATGTGGACCCTGGCTGAGCCACGCTGGCAATCAACCCGATCCCCAGATTCAGAAATCAGTACTTGCTGCCTGGGCTCTGCTGTCATCCGCTGATTCGGTACACACGTCCGCTGCCATCCGCTAGATTAGCGGAAGGGGTACGCGGCCTCCGGTCCATTGGAGAATATCCGTTAACGCCCAGGCAGAATCCGCAGTGTCCACTGATTGGCGCCTGCCGTCCGCTGCCATCCGTGCCACGTCAGCAAGAGAGAGAGCGGGGTCCGCTAAATTAACAGATATTTAACGGAGGGCGCCCTCGTCCGTTATTAACGGATCCGGGTGGCCACCTCTAGTGCACACTCCTTCCCCCAACTACTTGGACTTATGCAGGAATGAGCAGCCAACCCACCTCACTTTGCGCTCGTCCAAGCTCCGCCGCGAAGGCCTCGGAAGGCCTCCCGCCATCGAGCGCCGGCTTTGCCGCGGCGATTCGCCGATTGATGGCTCGATTCGGCGGTCGCCGGCCGGTACCCGCGTCCGCCTCCTCCAACCCGTCGAATGGCGACCCAATGCTTGGGCTGCTCCGCTCTTTCTCTCGCTCGCAGCCCTCCGCCGCGGTTTGCCTTAGCTTCCGCGCTCTGAAACTAGGTGATGGGGTGCTGGCTTCCGAATCGCGCGTTGCGCCGCCGCCTTGTCACCCGGATGGCCAGAATGGCCCGCACGGCCACGATCGGGCATGGCTTGTTCAGGGCGCACGCTCGGTACACTCCTTGGTGGTGGGCCCAGATCCCTGGAGGATCGCTGGGGCCGCGGCGTGGTAGTCCGGGGTGCTGCGAGCTCGGCTCGTGGGATTGTGGTCCGATCCGCGCGAACCGGGAGTGTCGACGCCAGAAACAACTTGCGAATAGGATTACTAATGACCCAACCACATGTCTTTTGTAAAGCAGGGTGCACCGCGTCCTGGGTCGCTTGCCGAGAGTCCAAAAATATCCCAAACAACCCGTGCTCAGTACAACCGTCCCCAAGCTGTTATAATGTATTGCAGCTGGCCAGAAATCACCCAAATAAAGAAGCGCCTCCTCAAGGCCCTAATCCCATCTACTAAGGCCTTTAATTAGGTTGTCAATTAACATGAACTAAGGCAGTAATGTTCTCAATGAGAGGCCTCAGGGAACATAGGGAAAAGTCAAGGGAGTAAACGGTCTCCCCATATAATTCCGTCACAGGCCGTTCCCGGGTGGTCCTATCCCAGGCAAGGGGCAACCGGTTTTGGTTAGCTGTGAAGTTGGGACTAGACTAGTTGAGGGCTCATGGACACTGCCCCCAAAAAGGTCAGGGATTCGTCCTTATCTGAAGTACATGGGTAAGCCTGTGGGGAATCACTAGTTGAATACCTTCTGATCAGTCTGGGCGGCTGGTGAAAAAAAGGGTCACTCTGAGTGAGATAGGGACTACGTCTTGTTCTATGACCAGGATTGAGAGGTTCCAAGAGCCTTTGGCTACACCGGCATGTCTACCTAGTTTGTAGTTCATAACTCATGGTCGATTCTTTCCTGTTCAGTGGTATGCAGTCGAGGGGGATTTTGATTATACGTATACGACACCATATTGAGAGGAATCAGTGGATTATGGGGCTGCTAGCATTGTTGAGTAGTGCATGAGTACCCATGAGGGGATAGCATACTCAAGCAGCCAAGTCGTTTCCCATGAGATATACTGACACCATTTTATGGACAGAGTGGAGAGGCACAGATTCACAGTGGTTGATTCATTGTTTTTATTGGATTCTTGCACCTGTATAGTAGCGATGCTCCATGTATTCTTTGCATAGAGGCAGGCTGGTCTTTGACATCCCCCATATGCACATGCTGTTATTTTCCACCCGCAGACATGGTGCATGATGAACTTGGTCATTGTTGGGATAGTCATGGGATATCAGAGGAGGCCTAGGGTGGCTACATAACACCCACTATATTGATTTAGGGATGGCAGGTCAGTTAGACCAGGAGGCAGTTTGGCATTACTGCCGTGTAGGATTGACATAGACCTGAGTCAGTGTTAGGTTAACATATTGGTATTCTTTCGCACTCTAACCAGTATAATCGCGTCAAGTGATCATTGGTTTGGCTAACCAGTGAGCCAAAGCCACTTTGCTCAATTTCGTTTTGATACATCTGTATGGTTGAGGTAGTGGTAGACGTAGGGTGGTACATGCCTGGTGAGGCACTACACCAAACTGAAGCACATCAACAGTCTCAGGAGATGTGACATCTAGGCATCAGGGAGCCAGTGCTTTAAAGTCTCATGCCCCATTGGGAGAGACCCCAGAGATGTTCTGAGAGTGGGATTCCTTTATGGATGAGGGTCCCCTATGTTGCAGATTTAGTGGATAGAGACTATTCCGATTTCATTGTTGTGGGCAGCCTCAGACCCAGGAGCCGGATTTAGGACTTTTGCTCTGCAGGCGTTAGCAGTGGTATATTGCACAAGTGTGCCAGAGTTGGTTGACATTGTGGTCTTGCTGGTTCTGCACATAGCCGGCAGTTCTGAGCATGTCACCAATTCTATATTGTCTATCAGGGTGTTCCATTGTGATAGGACACTCATGAGTGTTGGATACATGGGGTAGTATGAGGGCATATTATATGATTTCAACTCAAACTTGATCAAGAGGAATATGACAGGAACAGCTGGTCGATTCCATGAGACAAAAGGTCATCCTCTTTTGAGTTGTACATCCCTGCTTGTGTTCACTACTAGGAGGATTGTACGGATGGATGCAGTGAGGGGATATCATGATGCTCGCATACCAGGTTATCAATAGAAACCTGGCCTGTGTTAGCACTCGATTTTATCTCTCGTGGCCGATAGTTGCAGGCCCTAGGTGCATCTGGAGGTATTTGACTGGTACACTCAATTCTCTAGTTGGAGAATGTGAGCACTCGGCTAGCAGTGAGCCATATTGACATCACCGAGGACGGTCGATGCACCCCAGGGGGGAAGTAGCTGGACATTGCTGGATGTAGCAAGGAGCCAGAGGACAAAGATAGCTTCCAGTCTCAGCATCCTCATCTTCAGGTACAAACACCCAAGGTCAGTATCGGTGGATGGTTACAGAGGATGGCAGACCCGTTCACTTGCATGGTAGTTAGCAGTGATGGGTAGAGCTAGCACCGATGATCTATATTTGGTGTGTTCTGTGGGTTGATGATTATTTGAGTGTATGATGGATTTAGAGGGTATTGGTCACATATGCATTTTTGGATATAGAGGTGATCAGCGGTCGCTATGTATTTGTAAGAGGAAGTGCCCATCCCCCGGTCGGTAAAAATGGGGGCGCCCAGTGCATTGATTGCATTTGCTCCGGGCCCATAATAGGAGGTCGACCAAGAGCGCCCGGAGTACATTTTGTTGTATCGACGATCGTGTTGAAATCCAGGAATGATGACCCATATTAGATCAGTGGTACTCTGTGATGTGGTTGGTTATTGAGGTCAAGGCCACTTGATCACATTTGGGGAGTCCTTTCTTGATTGCAGTCAGCAGTTGAGATTGTGCATGTATCAAAATTGAGGCATATTGAGTTGGATTAGAGGAGATTGCTTTGATGACGGTCGGACATTTTGGCTGTGTGGTTGATATTGAGATTGATGGTTGTGACATGAGGAATGCCATATTTGCTCCCATGTTAACAATCATGGCCATATTAGGCTGGGCCCAGACCGGAAGACAGTCGGACAATGGCGTCAAATGTTCGACTGAGAAAATTTTTGAGGATATTGGATAGTTTTCAGAACATCCCATGGTGAGACTATCCCGGCTGGGGGCATAGACGGGAAGGAAGTGGAAAAAAATTTGTGGATTTTATTTGTCATTCTTTTATGAGCTCTGGATCTGGGAGAGAGGTAAAAAGAAAAACGAGCTACAGACACCTTTATTCTTTTGAGAGAGTAGTTGTGGCCATTCATTTTGCTTCCATGGTGTTGGGATTTTGTTGACTCAGTACAGTAGTGCATGATCTATATGATTGGAGACTCTAGATTATTGATGATGATAGCAAGCTGGTCACAATGTTTACCTGAAAGGATTGTTGTGATCAGTGCCGGGTGATAATAGTTTCCATGATTACATCATTGTCTTCAGATCTGAGGGGAGTTTGATTGATGTTTAGTCCTTGAGACAGGAGGCTTGGTGGTGATAAGACTAATAGTGGTATGGGACACTGGATGTTGAGGCCAGACCGATGCTTTACTAATTGATGATTGGGCTAAGATAGATAGAGGACTATGATAGATTTGTGCAGTGAGGAGTCAAGAAATCTTTTATTGGGGTACCTTGTCATGGTGGATATAGAGATGGAATGACTAAGGTACGTTGCAGTTTCAAAGGGGAAAATATACTTTGGAGAGATTCATCTGAGGGATTTGGATAGACAGGATTATCAGTAGATCTACACCGATCCCTAGATGGACAGCTGGCTCATATGTTGTCTATTTCTATATCAGACTTGTCAGGTAGTGGATGGTCGGATGCTCATGATCGACCAGAGACACTATTAGTGTACAGGCAGACAGCACTCGTGCTGACTTGATATATTCGGACACAGGTCATAGCATTATTTCATCTTCTCTACTTTCAAGATGAACACGAGTGTACATCCGACATATGATGGGAGAGACCTGACATGGAGATTTTGAGATGAGCAGCTGTTGCAGTGGTACTGAAGAGGTCCCAATAACAAAAAGGTCGGTTGATTTTCTTGTACACTAGAACGTATCCCGAAATTCCAGAGGGATTAGATAGATGGACATTGGAGTATGCCTGAGGTGACACTAGCTTCATAGTTAGGTCAACCATTGGGTAGCCGATAGAGGACATTAACTTCGGTCTTGTTTTTGGGGGCGAAAACTCCCCCCAAAGGAAAGCATTGTTGTGGAAATACATGGGGGTCGCGAGAATTATGACCATTAGTCTTGGTTGGCTGATTATCTATAGTATTAGACCCATTATTTAGACTCCTTGTGATGTCTAGATACTCGTAGGCCATTTACTTGTCTAAATCCCCCAAATGTGGAGTAGTTTATGGCCTAGGGAAATCCTTGTATTTAAGAGACAGGCCGTGGGGGTAGACTGGACCGCAATGTATCGATAGTGGGTTCAATGTGCGGGGTATGCCGGACGAAACAGCTGCGATACGCTAATGTACATTGTGTGGTGTCTGTGTGACGGGTGGTCGGACCGGAATATGGTCCACCACCAGTACGTACATGGGGTTGTGCTGCTCCCCATTCTGTTATCGTGTTTGGCTCACTGCCATGCTCTGCACGGGCCTCGCAGCCTGGGGAGCAAGCTGCCTCGCACCCCGCCATCTTCGAGCGGCAGGGCCGCTCGATCCCAGAGCGCAAGAGGGCCCACCGCGCAATGAACGAGCGAGCACCCCGATTACGCCCACCGGGTTTGGTGGAGGGGCTACCGGCCCATCGGGTGAAGGCGGATGAAGTGGGATGCGCGTGACAAAAAGGGACCAGCGGAGGCCATTAAAAGGGCCCCGCGACACTATGGGTGCTTTCTTTCAATACCCATGATTGCATTCTGTCTAACACCAACTTTCTTTTCATTCTGCGCCCCTCGTATTGATTCGTTGCTTGCAATGCTTTTCACTGTTGCACACCTCATGGAGCATTTCTGATGTGCAGGGTACTGCCACACATCGCGTGCCTATGGACTTGAGTCCCATTCGGCCACCAGCACGACGAACAGCTGATGCCCGTGCAAGCCCCCTTAGCCCACAGGCTTCTCAAGTCGTGCCCAAGTTGTGGGCATGAGCAGCTGCAAATTCATCTTTAAATATGGCAGCCCATCTGCTACTAAACTTGTTTTTGCCAATTCTTTCCATGGTCATGACGTCTCACACCATGATTATGAGGCATAGGGCACGACTTCACAGTCTATACTGACAGACTTCTGCCCCCGTCGCCCACCACTGCAGCACATAACTGTTACTCCTGGCAACTCCCCAACTCCATTGGCATCACAAGTGCGCTCCATAAGCACTGGTGCACTGATGTACCAGAATAGCGCGTTCAAAACTCAAACAGATGGCCAGTACTTTACTTTCTTTTTTACTTTAGTACAACAGCCTACACAACACATTGGCATGCTCTCTGACAACTCGCTGCATGATAACATATCATCACAAGATATTGTGAGGCAGGCCCAACCTGTCTTTTCAGCTGCATGCCAATTTTCGCACCCCTAACTGAAACCATTCCTCATTGTACAGTGTTGTACAATGCCCTAGCGCTGCCACTCACGGGATGCATTGGCGCCACAGCTATGAAACCTACCAGCAAATAGAGTCTATTTTGCATCTGATGCAAGCATTCTGGTTCACCATCTTTGGCTTCCTGTGCAATGCCTGTGTTTGGTCGTGTTCAGAGTGAACCAAGTCACCCAGGGTGTCAGTGGTCTGGCATAGACATCCTCGCTCTAGTAGTCATGGTATCAACCACCTGCCAACAAGTAAAATTGTGCAATGAGTGCTGTGCTTGCAACATCAGCAGCCAATGGACAAAAGCACTTGTTGCCTTGCTTGAAATCTGCACAATAGTAATTAAATTACTGTAATTAAATTTTCATTGTTGCATGAAATACAAGAAACAAACAGGTATGTCCCCCACATATGTTTCTTATGTCAATGGTGCAACTCAAAGCTCTCTGCTTTGGATGTTCAGGCTCATGCAGCCTTGTCACTACTGGGCACCACCCCCCTGCACAGCAACACTTCCAAGCTGGATGTCCTTCTCAAGCGTTCAGATCACGGATACTGAATCGACGATACCTTTTGTTGACATATGGTGACAACATAGCTGTTGCGCAGATCACTTCTCATCTGGAATTGTCTGCATTTTGTATGTGCAGGGTCGCACAATGCAAGATACAATACCAAACATGATCTCAGCTGAATTGCCATTGTCTTCCTGTGCTGCTGAGCCTAGTCGCCAGTTGCCATCGTTGCAAAACAATTTCTACCCCAATGGCTCTCGCACCAATTTTGGGTCATATTTTCAACACCAACATCCATCTTCAGGGTGCAGTCGTTGGCATGAGATACCAACACGATTCCTTGAGAGCAGGAGTCCTGGAGATCCTTGCCCACTTGCGCATGCAGCAAGGTGCTCCTGTTGCATCAATTGGCAATGCTGCAACTCCAAACAAGCGCAAGAGTGCTGGGTCCAAAGATGTGAGCAAGGCCTCCAAGAAACAATGCACAGCTGCCACAGATGGTGACCAACCTGACCCCAGGAAGATCATATATCTTGCTGATTTCAAAGACCTCAATGGTAGGGCACCCTTGGTTATTTGCTAGGGATTGATGTTGCTGTAATGTCCTCACATACCTTGAGCACGCATGTCTTTTGTGTTGTGAGAAAAAATGGCTTCCTTGTACCTACTGTGGTTTGAGCTTCAAGATGGCCACGATGACGCCCATCTCAAGTTGAGAATTGTCGGCCGCTATTGTGCATTCACTTTGAGGCGTGCACATCAAGCCGCCGATGGCCAGCTCACAGCAGATGAATTCCTGGCAGCACTGATATCGCCCCACACTGGCGGTCCTGAAAACATGCATCGACCGACAGCGTTTAGTTCCCAAGGTAACAATGGAACATAGTGTTTGCGTTGCATACTTGGCTCTGGCCAATCTCCAATGCGTCAAGTTGCACAATGCAATTTCGCAAGTGGAAACACATATCTTGGTCTACAATGTGTGCCTGGCTGGTTGCAGAGTGCTCTGCTGAATACATATGGGAGGAATGGGATGAGGGCATTTCTGGCGCCAATGGGTTCAAGACTATGCCGATCATACAACTGTTCCATTCTGGAGACTAGACATGGAAAGGGAGTAGTGGAAGTACATGGCGGAGCAAACTGCTCCGCAGAAAGCACTTTTGGTTAGCCATGCAGGCGCTCTTTGATAGGGGGGCAGGCTCCAACAAGGAGCGGAGGGAGGGCATGCTGGCAGAGATTGCAAAGCTCAGAGCATCCTTGAGCAAAACTCATTGTACCAATTGTCTGAGCACTTCAAGGACAACCCTGTGTAAAATAGAGTGCAGACTAGGGGAATTGTAACTACTGCTCCTTGTAAATCTAGGAATCGTCCATCCTCCACCGGCCTTACACATGCAAGTGGAAGGTCTCACATTGAAAATGTTGAGCTTCCACTTTTCTTCCATGTCTCAAGTTGGATAGCTTGGGATACACAACCCATGCAACAATATTTGCCTCCTAGTCCAATGGTATTTAGCCCCTATCCTAGACCAATACCATGGGGTCTAGACTTGGAGCACAACATTGGCAATTAACATGTAACCTAGCATCACATCCCCCTGGGCAACGAATCCAACACAACGGATTTTATGCATTTGATCTGGCTTCAATGCTCTTGTGGTTGTTGTGGCTGCTGTGCCACTTGCCCAATACATACTTTGTCAATCGCCTGGCTATGTGCCCACGAGGAAGCAGCAGGAGCTCATGGAGTCAAGCACGGAAGTATGATGAAAGCATTGACATTAGAAATTCATACGCAGCCCAGCATAACTCCCCCCTAGGCAACAAATCTAACACAACGAACACTGTGCATTTGTTCTGGCTTCAATGCAGCTGTGGCTGTTGTGGCTGTTGTGCCACTTGCCCCACAGTATATGTGGCTTCATGCCAACCAAACTTTTCACTAGAATGCACCAAGATGCCAATGGCGTTGTAGCTGTAGTACGCGACACTTTATTTGCCCAAGAGCAAGCAGCATGGGCACACAGCACAGAAGCACGGAAGCCTGACAGAAAGCATCGACGAGCTGAAGCTGCCACACCAAGAACAGCTGCATTTTCGATGGCACTTCATACGGATCAACAGCTGTGGAACTCGACATGATCGCCGTGCATGCTATAATGGCTGGTTCTGCCCTTGTTTCTGTGTGCAACAAGCACAACGCAAAGGGCAGTGACCATCGGCCGGATGCCCCAACAGCAACCCAATCGCACAAGGCCAACAACACCGAGCCTCCATGGATCGAACAAACCGAGGGACCAGCCCGTCAATTATCCACACCTGCTGCAACGGGGAGGCTGTAACGGGGTAACCCGCGGCTGATCAACACACTCACCTGCGTTTGCTGGCGGTGGTGTGGCGGCCGCGCTAATGCTGCGGCAAGGCTTTCGGGGCCAGCTCAGCAGCCTACCCTCCCGCCAGCACACGACCGGCGCCATCGCGACCTCGCAGCTCAGCCAATCTTTTCTTCGCCCTCTCTGTTTGAGCGCCTCCTGGGCAATCGCGCTGTTCCTGGGCTGCGCTGCAAATTCCCCAGTCTGGGAGGGGCCCGGGGGAAATGAGGGGGACTGAGGGGTGCACACACCGGCGGTCGAAATCCCTCCTTATTGCGACATCCCTAATTCATTTCCACGATATAGGCAATCGGGGGTAAAACGGCCTTATATCCCAGTCTGTATGGAGCGTTTTTGCCTTATATCCCGGGATATAGCCACAAAAAGCGGGTATGGGGTGAAGATTCGTACGCCTTGGGCGGATACAAGTACGGAGGGTGCGATGAACGACTTGGGGACGATGCAGTGTGCACTGTGGAGCATGGCAGGTATAACAGCGACTGCGTGAGGTCTCTCTGTGCCTCGCGCGGCCTGGCTGGCATGCGGCCTGGCTGAGCTCCCTGGCTGTGCGCGCCACGTGCGCCATGGCCTGAGCGCAATAGCGCTCGACCTTTTCGTAGGTCGCTGCCACTCTGGGCCGTTCTTGAGCCATTTCCTTGCCGTTCACGACCATCACCTCGAGTGCGGTCTGGCTGCCGGCCAAATTGGCCAACCATCGTCGCTTCGCAGCCGTGGCAAGGCGGAAAGAAGCCCTACTGAGTCATGCGCTGCCGCATTGTGGACGGGGTTGACCTGACCCGTGCACCTAACCGACGTGTTTGACTTCATCCACCTTGGAGGGGGTGTTGCGATTGATTGCGAAGCTCTGGGAGGGAGTTTTGAGACTTTGCGCCCGTTGGCCGGCAATTGGTCTT
This sequence comes from Ostreobium quekettii, assembly GCA_905146915.1. NCBI lineage: Eukaryota > Viridiplantae > Chlorophyta > Ulvophyceae > Bryopsidales > Ostreobiaceae > Ostreobium > Ostreobium quekettii. The sequence continues at coordinate 50,337 of CAJHUC010000758.1, read as the reverse complement.
CAGCTGCCCGGTTGAGACGTCCTTCTGCTGACGTTGCCATTTTTGGTGGCGCTCGTCATTGCGACAAGCGTTTCGTCAGGAGCCAGTCCGTGCAAGGGGGGACATTTTGATGGAACTGTGCACTCTCAAAAGGGCATGAAGCTGAGGCTGTCGACTTGGACCAGCTGCCCATGAGTGTGGGAGAGGCTTATGCGTGGTTCCCATGGCGACCAATGACATATGGAACGGTCGTTCTGCCGTCAACGGGAGTGGGATGTTGGGACCATGGATATGTGGCCATCTGCGGTTGCTGTGCACTACCAGAGGGTCCCCATGCATTAGCAAAGAAGCCGTTACGTCGTTTCACCTTCCACTGCGGCGCACATCTGAAGATTCTACTGGCCGTCATGGCTGGTGGAGTTGTACATGACGGTAAACGCCCGAGGCGGTGGCAACATTGCCGGAAACAGCGGTCTCATCGGTCCCGTTCTAAGGTCTCATCCAGTTATCTCATTCTTCTCACACAGCGGACTCATTCTTCCTATCTGTTTGTGAGCAAGGCTCGACATACACTAATAGCGTGACGACCGTCCTAATTAGGACGCGATGCACCGAGCTGGCACACTGCCGTGGGTCGTATTCCCCCAAGACACAGCCACGTAGCGCCTCCACACGCCCCCCTTGGCTCCGTCTCATCGTGATCCGCGGGCAGACTGCGAGGGGGCAGCCCCTTCTATCATGAACGGGGGTCCCGTTCATAAAGTACGCTGGTCGGCCAAATCGCAGCCAAAGCAACGCCTATTGACGCACTTTATTAAAAAACGACTCTTACAAACTTTTAAATGAAATGGGAATGACAGAGCCATGTTGGAGAATTGGCTTGCAGCTGATTGATGCTTTAAAGCCCAAATTCAAATAACCCTCACAGCAATAATTTGCTGAATTACTGAATATGTACTGAATTACTGAAATACTCAATAACTGATTTACTAATTTACTCACCTCTGCTTGATGATTTTGAGGTCTCCTCGCCTTACTAAGCACCAACCTGTTGAGTGACGGTCGGATTAGTGGCCGACACTCGCTCTCCCCACTTCTGGACCTCACGGGTCGCCCATGAGTAGTATCATTACCATACTATTTTTTTTCTGATGAGCCCCATAATTGGCGAACCGGACCGTCAATTAACATGGCACTTTGTGTGCACAGAAACGTTGTCGCTCCCGTCTCAACTAAAGCCGCTCCGAGCCCGGCGCCTGGGGCACATATCCCATGCAATTGCCCCCTCCCACATTGGAGAAAATGGCACCAAATAACGCGGCTTGGAGAGCATGATTTTGTCCTATACTAAAACGGTTCAAGCACCAAGTACTCCATGTTATCTTCTTTTACAATTGGGGGCCCTACATAGTGGGACCCCTAACATGGGCGAAGATGGGGCGCTATTGTGGTCCGGGGGCGCCAAAGAATTCATTTGTTTAATGCAGTGAATATTAGCTTCATTTATAAAATAAATTTCCCCATCACAAGAAGGCGCAAAAGCAGACCCATTAGCCGTGTTATGGCCGGTTGAGATGCCAAACAGACCCAACACAAGCGTGTACCATGTGCCATCGTGCCACAGCAGTGGAACACTGTGTTTTTGGGGCTTGCACCGATGTTACAGGGTGCCTGTCACGACTCACCACGTGGACTTGGATAGCATTGCCCGCATTCAGTATCAGAAAACACCGTGTTTGCGATGAAAACTTCGATTCCATTTTGGCGCAAAGTGGCTCCATAACAGTCTTTACGGTGGCGCAAACGTGGGCGTGATGCCATCAATTATTGTCAAATGGCATTGCAGTTTGCATCGTATGCAATCCTTGCGCAAGAATATCGGTTTTCACTGGTGAATATGAGTGCGGATTCCGCCCAACCGGGCAGGGCAACATCACTGTGATATATATCTATACGGTGTGACACCGTATAGAATGCGAATAACGCCCTTGCGTCTGCCCTTCCCTTGGCGACACCTGCCTAATTGTGTATTGAACGCGCATTCTGGGACTGCTTCCCTGTTGCACATCTAGCGCAGCAAGAAGGCTTGAAAGTATCTGGTAACGGCGGTGAAAGCAGGCTTGGTTTCCACGCCGTAAAAACCGATCGTGTTTACGTTTTTATGTGTAAATATATTTTTACGTTTGTACGCGTAAAAATGTGCAAAAGTACGTAAATACAACGTAAAAACTGCCCGGCGTACATAAGGACAGTACATACAGAATTGCGGAGTCGAGATAGTGGCAGCCAGACGACCGGGAAGGGGCAGAAAAGGAGTTTTTGTTGAACACCATCATCGCCCTTGCCAAGGGCGAGGTGGACACTGTGTTGCGGGTGTTGGAGATGGCGGAGGACTGATCATTGTACGCAACTTTCATCGTGTAACCTGGGTGTCCCAGGGAGCCACAAAAACGCAAAAATAGCCGCCAAATAGGCCCTTTTGCAAATTTGCTTTTCTACGTGTAAAAGTGCAAAAGTAAAAATGCAAGCGCAAGAGTAAAAACAAAGTCTGGGTGAAAGGAACGGCGGTGAACATGTGACTCTCTGTATGCTGCGATTGGCGCTGTTTCTATGCGCCCACAGTGACCACGCTCTTTGCAGCTTTGCGCAGTCACGGCATTTCGTGTTGTGGAACACTTCAACGCAAGCGACAAAGTCCCCCCCAATCAGAGGATGGTTGCGCGCTAAGGGCTCGCTTCCCAACACATTTATGCCATGTATTCGGGAAACTGATGATATTATTTGTGCCTTGCCCACGCGCCATCTGTTCATCAAAGAGTTGAGGACGCCATGACTGAGGACCCTGTGGCTGTGCGCCCCGACGCCAGCCCACAGATGGCCGCCAGACATCCACGCGTTGCTCGGACCTGCCTTTCTTGCCTGTGAACTAGTAGGACCTAGCACTCCCAGTTGCCAACAATCGACTACCTGGGTCGTGTCCATGGATGATGGCCCATCGTGTGAGGTAAGAGTGATTGCTCCTGCTGCCCACCATGTTGCATGGAATATCAAGGACAGACACTGGCAACAATCTGTTTCGTGTTTGCGCATCTCCGAATGTGTCCACAACCTCAAGCCCCTCAATGCGCTCAGCGCTGTCGAAAAGGAAGTTTGATAGAGCTATGGAATGGGTGTTTTGCGAATGAGGAACATGGCCTTGCGGGATTCTAGTGGAATCGAAGATCAAGAGGCCGCCAGATGTGGGCAAGGATTGCAAGCTGATCGGCTCCCGTATCCCGTCCTTGCAATGGGGGAACGAAATGTTCGTGCTGAGAAGCAGAGTGGTGTGCGTGGCACAGGGGACATGGGAAGTATATACAGTTGTCTTTGGTCCAGGACTTCAGCTGATGCTAAATTGATTGGTGCTCTTAGAGACAGGGCGGCGAAGCCCCCAATTATTTAGATGGATGGTCGGGACGGTATCTTATAGCTTCCTGTTGTTTTGCTGACGAAGTCTAAACTTAACATGTTCTGTATATACGCTAAAACCACGTTGGCATCCTTGAAAGAGTGGACAAGAAAATTGTTGCAACTAGGGTGCGAAATGCTCAAAAATGGGCTTGAAATAATGCAGCGCATGTGGCTGGCAAGCCCTTGTTGCAAGCAACTGAAGAGGCTGGATGCATTTTGCAATCGCTGCTGCATGCCAGCGCAGCGGAGCATTGCGATGCTGGGTGCTGCAGGTGCGAGTGTGCTACCATGGAGGTGTTGGCCATGGAAAGAGTCGTGGCGTGAACGGGGCAAGGCCGGCATGTCTGTGAACAATTCCAGGCGCGTCAATTTGCCATAGATGCAAGGCCTGCAATTGCTGGACAAGCAAACAGCCTCTTTCTTACCAACCAGACTAGCAACGCAAGCTGTGAGGCGTGAAGCCTTATTGCAGATCGCATTAGCACTGTAGAATGGCCACTTACAATGCAATTTGCCAATTTGCAAATGTCGAACATGTGCAATTTTGCATCAGTAGTCCACAGTTCTGGCATTTCTGTGGCACATGTGCATCAAGGAAGGGGCCTAGGATGGGTTAATCAACCGCCCGGCAACGCTCCAACTGTCCACCAACTGGATTTCTGTGCCAAGGATCTAAAGTATCCAAAGCTGCGCCAATGACCTAACACTGTCCGGCAACTGCATGCCATGCAACACACTCCCAAATCCAATGTCCGGAGCCGAGTCAACAAACACATACTGTCCGGCAATTGCATGAGATTCTCACAATTCCTCAAATACAGCATCTGCAGCTGGGTCAACGAACCCAGGCTATCTGGCAAATGCCGAAGACCCGTGCATCGTGACAGATGCAGTACCCACAGCTGGCTCAAAGAACCCAGGCAATTGTGTGAGACTCCTGCATCCCATCAGGCACAACGTTTGAAGCTGGCTCAAGCACCCCAGGCTGTCTGGCACTTCTGTAGGATTACGGCAATTATGCAGTTTTAGCGTCTTAAGTTATACCAATGACCCCAAAGTATCCGGCAACTGCGTGAGATGTGTGCAATCATCCAACTTCAGAAATTCAAGTTGTACCAACGACCCCAAACTGTGTGGCAACTGCGTGAGACTTGTGCATCCTGACAAGTCTAGCTTTCGAAGCTGGTTCAAGAACCCCAGGCTATCTGGCAGCTGTGTGAGATTCTGACATTGTTCCAAATTCAGCCACCGAAGCTGCATCAACAGCCCCAGGCTTTCTGGCAGGCGCGTAAGATTCTCGCATCTTGGCAGAAGCAGCTTCCGAAGCTGGATCGAGTGCTCCAGGTTGTCCGGGAACTGTTCGAGCCGTATGCATCCTGCCAAATGTAGATGACTAAGCCGTGACAGTGACCACAGAGAGTATGGCAACTGTGCAAGGCTTCTGCATCCTGATAGAACCAGCATTTCAAGCTGGCTCAAGCACCCCAGGCTGCCCGGCAAATGTCTGAGATCCACGCAACTCGCCAAATCCAACAACTGGAGTCGTTCCAAACACCCCAAGCTATCTGGCAGGTACGTGAGCCTTTCGCATGACGTCAGTTTTAATTCCCGAAGCCAGTTCAAGGACCCTAGGCTGTCTGGCAACTCCGCGAGATTCCCACACTGATGCAAACACAGATTCTCAAGCCCTTTCATACAGATGACCGACTCTAAACTGTCGACAGTTAAGCCCGAACAGCAAATTAGCACAATTTGTCTTAGTGCTGTGAGACCCGAAAGCTGTTTCAACCCGCAGCCTGTGACACGCACACATAGCCTCATGATTAGTTGCCCAAGCACATACATACTCCCCAACAACTCTATCCCATTGTCTGTGACCTTGTCAGTCCCACTCACATCAAGGTGTTGAAGTTTCTTCATAACTGTCAGGCACTTCTCCCCTGGTCTGTGATCACCGTGCACCCAGCCAAGTTCAGAAATTGCAATTCCGTCAAGGCCTTCAACGACCGCAGCCCTCCGGCTGTGATCTTCACACAATGAGACACATCAAGGTGCTGGAGCCTTGTCAGAGTTGCCAATGACAACATGTCCCGATTTGTGATCCCAGTGCACTTACACAAGTCCAGATGCTGGAGTGGAATCAGATAGCCAATCGGCTTCAGCCAACAGTCACAAACATTTTCATTGCAACTCAAGTTGAGGTGCTAAAGTGAAGCTGATGCTGCCAAACCTCGCATGCCTCTTGCTGTGAATTGCAAACATCCACGCAAGTCGACGTGCTAAATGGTGGAAACAGTACCAAGAGTGGTAAGGGCCGCATCATCCACCCCTGAGCACTTGCAAAGCACCATGCGAGACACATTCACAAAGCGCTTTTCCACCGCTTGCAGTGCGTCCTGCAGGGTCACATGCTTGGGAGTCGAAGTTCTTGAAGACTTTTCCGTGCCCATTGGGACCAGTGGCCATTGATCAAATGGGCAACCTTTGGCAGCCACAAGGCTGTCTCCTTTCCTTCTTTAAACAGTGCCGGATATGTCTTTTCGCCAACCTGCTCCTGAGAGACTTGCTGCATTCTGTCAAACAGGTCTGGCGGCAGATGCGCCCAACCCTACAATTACAACACTGAAGGTTTTGGCTGCTGTTTGGCTGGAACAGTGTTGCGTTAATGCAAGGACGAACGATGCCCTGTGCACAAGCACTGGAACAAAACCAAGTATCTTTGCGGTGCTTCAAACCGCCGCACAGGCACAACTTGTGTACAAGTACTGTCCTAGGCAATATGTACATAAGCCTACACAGCATATCAGTACTTCCCTAGGCAAGCAGTGCGGTCTGAAACGCAACAAAGAATGCAGTTGCATCTTTCAAAGTAATGATATCTGCGATTTCATTAGCATACTGTATCATGTTGCCCAAACGCAAGACGCCCCTGGACGCTATTGACCGATGCTCCCAGCTATACGGGGGAGAAGCCAGAGATGCTGCCGACGAGCAGCGCGCAAAATTCAGCGATCCTCTGGCCCAATGAGGAGGCCGCGTGTTCACCGTGTCCGCAAGGTTCCACGAACAGCAGGCATGAACCCAATCGATGACACGTTTTGCGAGGCCCCACAAATGCCTCACAAGCCATGAGCAACTTTTACAAGGGAAACAAGTTGGCGATGCGGCAGTACACCCGAGAGGCAGCCACAGCGACGTGCACCCGTGCGCACTGCAAACCCTGCACTTGGGTAAGAGCATCCACCATCGCGCATTGGGCAAAAACATCCGAATCGACCAGAAAGGAGCGCACAGACCAGAAAGGGGCGCAAAGTTCGAGCACTTATGAGTTCCCCCGGGCCCAATCCCGCGCCCTGCTTTCGCCTCGCCAAGCGTTCCCGCTCCAGACACATCAACGAAATCTTCTGTCGGCGCTCAGTTCCAACTGCCGCCCTTCTCCGCGGGCTCGGTGCAACGGTGTCTAAGCAGCAAAACACCCCGGCGCTGTGCAAGTTGCAGACCGCGACGCGCCCGTCCATGGAGCAATGGCATCGTCAAGACAGGGCACATGCGGTGAAGCCAGCCACCACCACGGGCCACGGGTTCCTTGTGCACGCGCGGGTGCCCACCTGCGCATTGCTTCTCCTGTCGACGCCCGCCATCTTCGAAGCCCTCGGGCGTCCGCTCCCCTCGCGAGAGCACCTGGCGCGGCGCAGACTTGCGGACACTCTGCCCAAGGGGGAACACCGCTCATTCACCATGCCCCATTTCTGTTTGTCTCCTAATTAGGACGAAGCTGGACCGAATGTTGCCTGAACGGGGCCGCACCTGCCCTATAACATCCATCGGACACTCCGCCTTCGAGGATGCAGCGCCTGCTCGATGCACTACTCCGGATTGTGTGTCCTGACTAGGTTAATACTGGACCATTGCTTCTGGGAAAGTGGCCAGCGTCTCCGCGCTTGCCTTTAGTTAACGATGCAATTATGGTGTGCCCAGAAAAGTTGCCGCCTTTGTCTCACCTTCTAAGGCTGCTCGTGATCCAGTGCCTGGGGCCCAAAGCCCATGCGCTTGGCCCGTCCCCCACTGGAGAAAGATCGCACATGATCGCAGTTTTGGAGAAAACGGTGTGGTCCCGTTGTGGTGAGCGGGGGGTCAATCGGAGAATGGGAACATGTTCGGAGATGCGGGCAGTTAGGAAGTGGGGGTTTAGGAGTCTGATTGGGAGGTTAGGCGAGGACTGGGTAGTGCTGCGCAAGTACGGGAGAGTGGGGAAGGTACTGGGTGGGGACCTCAGGAACGTCGGCGGGCGGACGGGTCCCGGTAGGCTGGCTTAGAGGAATAGATGTGGGTATGTGGGGACAGAATGCAGCAGAGGGAACTGTTCGGGAGTTCGGGGTAAGTTCTTGGGATTTTTTTAGGAACGGGCGCTGCCAGTATGATAGGGAGGAGGCGCGCATCTGGACGTGTGGGGAGAAATGCTGTCTTTCAACGGGGACCCCTTTATGAGCTGTATGGATTTAGAGTGCGCCTATAAAGGGCCGGACGGTTCTGTAAACAACGCTTGGATTACTGACCACGTCGGTCACTGGCCGCGAGGGCCTGTCTCGAATGCGTGACCGCCGCCTGGCATCCGCGAGCGGCCCGACTGCTGTGCTACCCAGTGACGGGTACCGGTTACAACGCCCGTACTAATACGGTCTAAGCTTCAAGTATGTCACGTGTCATATTTTAACATAATCTGCACTCTGTTGAAGTTGTTTGAAATAGGCAATATTTTGCAAATATATCACATGCACAAAGCACCAGTTCTCACTAGTAGAAATTGACATATATGTGATGCCAATTGCGATGCCATTTGACACTTATTGGTGCCATCCCACACATTTTTGTGCCGTCGCGATCACCTTGACGGCGTCGCTTGTGTCATAGTGGCACCGCAGTTGGCGTCTCAAACATGTCGTTTTCTGATAGTGTCGGCGAAGCCACCTGCCATGCCATTTCGACACTAAGTTGTGCCATCAGAGTGACAGCGGCGGTAGCAAATTAGCTGTGCTAGCACCAACAAGTGTCGAATGCCATCGCAGCTGGCAGGGGCGAAATTTTCTTTCTGCTGGAAATTTTTCCAATGGCTATTTTCCCGTTCAACTGTTTGCTTCCCCAGAGGCCAGGGGCGCCATTGATGTGCAGTAAGGAGTCACACTGGTAGAGAGCAGCCTGTTTGCTATGCCAGCTGCGATGCCATTTTGACACAAATTGATGCCGTCACAGCGAGTGCGATGGCATAAAAGGAGCTGTGATGGCATCAAAGTGTGTCAAAATGGCATCGCAGCTGGCATCGCAAAAAGGCTGTTTTTCACTGGTGTAAGGCGTCAGTACGTGCAAAAATAACTCATCATTTCGGAATTCCCAAATGATCTCCACCACGGGTTCGAAAAGCTCTGCTAATAAAGCATTTTATTACATTAAACCACACAGCACTTTTCCGGAAACAGCGTCTGACGTGGCATCGCAATACAGAATGCCATCCCCGGGTCAGATACAATTTAGGCAAGTGACACTCTTTCCAAAGTATCGCAACCTCTTGGACACATAGAATTTTATTCTATTTTCATTTCCTTCATATTTTACTAATGCTGTTCGCAGTATTTTCAACAATGATTGTTAAAGTTAGCTGCATTTAAATGGCTTGTGAACTTCGTGTTCACTGCGGACTTGCACATATTGATGGCAAAGGCGGGCACCAGAACTCACTGCCGCTCTGGCGTGCAGGCCTGGGCGTTCCCAACAGCTTAGCAGTAGGCGCCAGGGCTTGGAGTTACTTTAGATGGTGGGCAGCCACGGTATCTGGGCACGGGAAACAAATTAGATCGCCCGTATGCCGAATATACCCATAGCATATATGCGACTCGATATATATCGAGTGGATCTGCCCAAGAGCTGGTCAAAAATGCAATGTATCATTGCACAATATGATGCATCATTGCGATCCACCGAAATGGTGTTGGCCAACGGTGACGCAATTTCGACCACTAGAGTCCCAATCTCTGTGGACGTCCCCGGATTTTCCTGGGGACGGGAAGTGGGGACGTCGCCGTACCTGGGGTGGGGACGTCGCCACGTAGATGGCGGTATCTGTCCCCAGAGTCCCCGTCAGTGCACGTCGCCAGGCGTCCCCAAAATCCGTCCCCACCTGGCAGAGGCCTCACATCCCCAGCATCCCCAGGACCCCACGTCGCCAGGCGTCGCCGAATTTTGTTGCTCAGTAACCAAGGAGGAGTGTTTGCGTGTCCTCTTGTCCCTACGAGGGCAGCAGCATTAAGGGCCCACAAAAAGGGGGGGGGGGAATTGTCCATCCCCGCATCCCCACGTCCCCACGTCCCCACAGGAGGGCATGGACCTCAAGGGCCCCCCGTGGGGACGTGGGGACCGAGATTCCCCCTCCTCCCACTCCGTTCTAGGGGGCCTTGAGGCCGCTGGTCCCCCATGGGATCGTGGGGACGCGGGGACATGGGGATGGTCGTTCACCCCCTCCCCATCCCCTTGGGGTGCCCTTGATACTGCTGCCCCCCTATGGGGACGCGGGGAGGCCCCCCCCCCCACCTCCCTTCCCCTCCCCTTTGGGAGCCCTTGAGGCCGCTGGTCCCTCGTGGGGACGAGGGGACGTTGGGATGGACGTTTTCCCCCCCTCCCCCTCCCCCTCCCCTTGGGGAGGGCCCCCCAAGGGGGGAAGGGAGGGAGAAACGTCTGTCCCCATGTCCCCACTGAGCTTAGGGCCTCCAAGGGAAACATCGCATCCCCACGTCCCCGAGGCAGACCTTAAAGGCCCGTGGTAACGTGGGGATGTGGGGACGCGGGGACGCAGGGACGGACGCCTCCCCCCCTCCCCCCCCTCCCCCTCCAATTGGGGGGCTCTTGAGACCCCTGGCCCCTACGGGGACGTAGACGCGGGGATGCGGGGATGGACGCTCCCCCCCCCCCTCCCCCTCCAACTGGGGGCTCTTGTGGCCCCTGGCTCCAGTGGGGACGCCCGGTGACGTGGGGTTGTGGGGACGTTGGGGGCGGCATTGTGCCATCGGGCGGTGACGGATTCTGGGGATGCACAGGGACGTGGGTGTGTGGGGACGTTGGGGATGGAATCACTCTGCCGGTTGGGGATGGAAGTCGGGGACGGCCCCCCCTTCCCCTCTCCTTGTGGGGGCGTCCCCGGGGACGTCCCCGCCGTCCTTGGGGATGTCCCCGGAGGTTGGGTCTTTTCTCATTTCAACAGAATTTAATGATGTCATTACCGTGATTTGGATGGCATCAAAGTGACGGTGGTGTCTCAGACATTCTAAGGTGGTCAAGCCATCTTTGTTATGGAGAAGGGCGGCAAAAGGCAAATGTGGGTGATAAGGACAACTCGAGATTTTAGAAGGGCCAAAAAGTTAATCTGGGCATCACGTTTTCCCAAGTAGCAATAGAAGTAGCAGTAGCACCAAAGTGGGTTATTCACATGGATGCAAACCATTCTCTATATGGAGGTCAAGGAGGGCGGAGAAACTGGTATACATGTAAGCAAGATAATCCCTGAACATTGTTCAACTGCCACGGACTCCTTGGTTGATAGTACTTCAGGAATGCAGGAATGGATCAAAATACTTTCTTTTGGAGTAAATTAATTGTCGCACTTGAGGCACCTATCATGTGACTACAACTTGGAAAGATGTAGAAATGATAACGCCATTGAAAATTGCCACAGCATTAGTGTACGCACAACCGCAATTTATGGATTGAAATTTGTTGTGTCGCCGAGTCTTTCCAGTTTTAACAGGCAGACCCGCAAAGCAATGTCATGCCCTTCTTGTACTAAACAAAGAAACCTGGCGTTTGCTCAGAAAAAACTTCCTCGAGGTACAGCCGAATGACAATGACTTCCATTGCATGAAGATCAGACACACGTCACTCATTGCATTGATGCACATCGTGGGGCCCCGGCCACCCATTGGCAATTTTCGCCAATGTCGTCAGTTCAGTGTCATGAACTCTGCAATAGTGGCCAATCTGTCCTTCAGAACACAAAGCGTGTCCCCTGCATCATATGTTCTCCTCAAAGCTTCGAACTACGAAACTCCACAGGAAAGGAACCCAGCAGCCACAATGAAGAAGTCAGAGAACAAAACGGTGCTGGTACCAGTAAAGAACACCTAAATGCCTGCAAGCATGTCCAAGGTCATGGGAGACACGCTGAGGAAAAAGGGCAATATAACACATGTTCGGACGTGTACAAAGGTTACGGGTTGGGGTTGTTTTTGTGTTCTTAGCGTGCAGAACTCTGATGAAATATGTTTTATGTATATCCGAAAAAGTGTTATTTCGTCCTTTCTGGCTAATAGCATAGGCAGCCAACCCATTCTGTCACAGGAGTAGACATCCCTTGGACTGGATGTAAGCCAAGGAAGTGGAAAAGAGACCAACCCGATTGCAAAATTTCTTCCTCCGTCCCAGATTAATTATCACCTATGATTTTGGGGCATTATTTATCCATCATTCTCGCACTCATTCTCAAATAAATTCGCCTACGGTTGGGTTTTTGAGTTGGGAGTTCACTATAAAAATTTCAATTCAATCCATTAAGTATTGAGTATTTGGCAGTACTTTGTATCAAGGGTCTTTTTATATAGTAAATCTCAATATTTGGGGTCGAAAATGTCAAAATTTACTTTCTCCTTGCGCTCAAAAGGGTCACGTCTCAACTTTCCTTCTTGAAAATTGATAGCAAAGGTTTATGAGATGCAATCTTTTCGATTTCGACCTTGTTTTGAAATTCTGAGCCTGTCCTTATAACAAATTTAGCCTTTTAAACAGACGACAATTAATCTGGGACGGAGGAAGTAGATCCCGAAACATACCCAGACGAATACCATATATTTGGTGACAGCAACCGAACCTGAAATGGCATAAGAGTGTGCGAACAAAATTCTGACGATAATTGGAGCATTTGGAAGAACACATCTTCGCGCCTCAGTGTCCAATTCATTTTGTTGTTCCACTGATTGCGAATTTTGAAGTTGCGCTTGATTGCCATACTGTCTACTAGTTTGGTTTTTATCTCACTAGCCAATAGTGGGCGTCTCCCATTGCATCTCCAGGTTTGGTCGATTCCTTACAAATTTCGCCGTTCTCCTGATTGTGCAGATCTGCACACGTACCCCTTACATTTCATGTATGCTGAATGTACAGACATTCGCTTGCGTTTTCGAAGAGCTCTCGATTCCTGCCGTGAAACAGATATCACCCGCATTGCAACCAGCTTGCTGACATTTGGAATATCATCAGTGCAATGGCTTTCACAGCCAGTCGCGACATGGAGTAGGCAATGCCAATTATTGTTGGCAATTTGTTGAGCAACGGAAAAGCCTCCGCAGTGTTCTATAAAATGCAATCGAATCCAGAGTGGTAAAGAGCAGCGAGCCACCCCATTGTTTCAAGTGCGAGGCTCCCTTCAAGCGGCAACGTAGATTCACATCAACCCACTCGAGGCCATCATCCAATCCAGCCCTTCCAATTTGACTGAAAGCTGTCCCAAGGGACTAAGCAAAGAAGCTATGACACAAACCCCTGCCACCAAAGCTACGCCATCTGAATGCCCCCCAGCGCCTGTGAAGGTTGATCTGCAGGGAAGCACACAAGAAGCTCAAAGACAGTCACTAACTCGGAATCGGACCCGCCAGCTGCGAAAGAGCTGAAAAAGGCTGTCTGCGAAAGTCTCTGAGAACTGATCTGCGCAAGACGCACATAGAATGAACAAGAAAATGGATGTTAAAGTGTATTCTGATGATTTGCTACTACTATTATGTAGCGTACATAGTCCTGGTGACAATGAAAGGTCTGGCTGGGCGTCTTTAGACACACTAACCAATTGCTGCAAATCTGGAAGGTTATTGGTGGTTTGTTGTTAACTTGGTTTTGTGTGACCCTGTGTGCGTACAGCCCTATTCTAACAGCATGACTTGCAAGGTTGTCCCAAAGGGTGCGTAACTTGTGCTGGCGCACGTTGCATTCATTTACGCGTGGTGAGGTTTTGCAGCTGTCTGGATTAGCTAAGGAACTCACACGAATAAGGGGGACAGCTGAGTTGCTAATGGAGCTCGGAAAGAAATCGGCGTGCTCAGAGCCGGGGAGAGCGTGGTCAGATCACTTATCAAGCTCCTACCATCGCAAGGGTGGTCGCTGGGCCCACCTGCAGTCCCGAACACTTTCAGTTGATTTTCGCTGCCTCTGTTGGCCTATCCATAGGCTGTACATTGTCCCTCAGTTGCTTGTGTTCGGGAAGTTGTGTCGGACATAATCTCTGAGAAATACCCGTCATTCTGGCCGTGGTTCATCAGCCGTATCAGGCAGCCACAATGATGGCCAACGAGCACAAAGGTGAAAAAACGGCTTGTCTCCTACAAAGGGACGAACTCCAGCATAAAAGGAGAATATGGAGACAGCAATGCGGCAAGACGTATGGGTATCTCGATGTGCGCCCAATTCTACCAAGATACGGCCCACGGTACCGACGCCAAGGAAAGTCATGCATCCCACGAAGTGACGTGACGCACTGGCTCTGTGCGCCACCCCTTTGAACGCGAGTGCTTGGCTCACGGAGCTGCTGCGTCCTCACTCGGAAACTGCTTCCGAAAATGCAACACTGCTGGAAAGATGGAACTGCACCGATCGGCCGCTGCAGTGCGTGTCGATTGGCTCGCACCTGCAATCGGGATTGAGGGGCTGCGAGCACCAATGGCAGTCAATGGTACCGGCGATGGCTGCGCCTTGTGGCCAATCTTCGCCGACGGATCTGCTGGCCGGGTGGAGGCCTCGAAGGCTGCGCGGTTTTGCGGCTTGCGTAATGCACAAACAGCGAGAGGCACCAGCGCTGGTGGTGGCGCAACGCAGCAACGGTCTCACGGGGACAGTGGCGGGCTTCGAAAATTTATAGAACTTTGTTGCCGATGCGCTGAGTGAGTGTATCAGTCCTTTAATTGAGGAAGGAATATCACTGGGCTGATTTGTGGCGTGGTGTGACGTCACAGTGCTGTTTGTGAGCAGTACATCGTAACGTCGGAAAAGGGCAAGCGGAGCCATAGATGTGAACGAATACTCCTGCAAATCTTTCAGGTCGCGGCACAGATTCCATCGTGGTGCTGCTCGTGTGTTGGAAAGGTGACGAGGGAGTGAGGTGATGTCCACCTCAGCATTGGAAGGGTTTTATGTGAGGATTAGAAGACCATGCTGTGAGGTTTGCGGAAGCACGCTCAGATGTGATAAGAATAGTATGAGGCGCAAGGAGAGTGATAATGATGTGAACTGCCATGTTTGGACGTGGCCTGGTATAAATTGTACAAGATTTGATAGTACTGCCCTTTCTGACGTGGTTAGGGTATTCGGGGAGTGGCTGCCGTGCTGTGTGGCGGCCGCAGGCGGCACGCTGCTGTGCCCAGTGTTCTCAGGGGCTGAACGGTGGGACCATAGTCCGTGAAGTTGGTAAACACTCAATTGGCATTCTTCCCGTGTGCGACCCGTGCACACAGCCCTTGGCGCGCAGCCCGACCAAATCGGCTACACAGCCAGGAATTTGAGGCTTCCGGCGCTCGAATTTTGGCAGAACGCGCCCGTTGCAATCTCGCCGTTCGAGTGCATGGGTCTCCAAGTGATTCTGTGAGAATCGAAGCGGCTTCCCGCGTGTTTCCCACCTAAGGCCCAGATTTTTGCGTGAGCCCCGAGGCGCAAGGCCCATAGGCCAGTTTGAGCCACATTATCCGTGGCGCAATCGCTGGTGACGTGTTCGCGAGGGAGCTGTACGACCCCAGATTCGTCTCCTGCGACGCAAATCCAATCGAGCCGGAAGGCGGGACAGGCGAAGGCTTGGCGCTTTGTGGATTTTCGCCCGGGTGGCCGCCATGTCAGACTGCCACCTTTACCAAGTCTCAGTCGGACAGCTCATCATGGGACACTGTCCACGCCGCCAGGGTGGACAGACATGACATTTTGGCGACTGTCGTTAGTCCTTGTACTTGGCAACACCTTGCAGAAAAGGATCCGTGTCTGTCCCAGCACTCTACGAATCGCTTAGTCACACCTGTGCCGTGGTGTCGGCACGCCCCAGCCATGGCGCTGCCACGCCCAGACCATGGTTTCCTGATGGTTGAAGTCTTATATTCTAAATCTAACGAATACAATTTTTATCCTATTGTTTTTCCACTTCAAACTTCCTCCCCTGTGTTATGAAATCGCCCTCTTTCTCTCCGAATTTATCCTCCTTAATCGCCTCTTCAGTCGGAGGCCAATGCATAAATGGCCTTGATTTGAGGTGATTTCGACAGAGTCAATTCGCAACCATGGGGTGTTCAACGCACAGTCCGCAGCGCTGCAGGAAGAGTGGCAATGGACGGCCTTGCGTATGGCTACGACCAGGAGGCCACCCTCCCTTGCTTGACATGCATGGATAGACAGCTCGGTGCTTGTTCAATCGCTTGCAAAAAGCAAAACCGCCACAGCTGTGGCGTTCCCGTTCACCCCGTCGCGCCTTGCATCAATGCCGCTGGCCACCAGCGCCCAGCCACTACGCGCAAGGGCATGCGCACCGACCCAAGAGCTGTCAGACGCGTCAGACATGTCAGCGTCACTTTTTTTGTGCCGCTTTTCCCTTTTCCGCATTTCTCCGCAGGAGCGTTAGTTGTGTTGTTTTTGAGGTTCCGCAAAGGTGTCGAGCGCCGCGTCGTTTGCGGAAATGCTAAATATAATACGATGTTGTGCAAGCAAAGATGTCCAAATTAGCTTCCCCTGCTGGATGACAATCTAACGAGCCCTCTTGAGCTCGTTTCCGCTGAGATTGGGGGGTGGTTATCAATAAGGGTGAACTGTGACGACTGGCAAACTCAGTATCTCCTATGAAATTCATCACTTCCAAAAGTCAAACACGTGCAGTTTTACATCAGCGTCCCACACTTATGGACTTTTTTTGGCACATGTGCATCATTGAAGAGGCCATAAGATGGGTCAATCAACCATTTGGAGGCGCTCCAACCGTCTGCCAACTCGATTCTCTGCTAAAGACCTAAATTATCCGAAGTTGGCCCAGTGTCCCAACACTATCCGGCAGCGACACGAGATTCACACCTTTCCCCAAACGCAATGTCCGGAGCTGGGCCAACAAACCCAAACTGTCTGGCAATTGCACGAGATTCACACATTTCCTCAAATCCAGCGTCCGGAGCTGGGTCAATGAACCTATACTGTCTGGCAAATGCCTAAGACCTGTACATTGTGACAGTAGTAATATCTGCAACTGGCTCAAAAAACCCAGGCTTTCCGGCAATTGCGTGAGACTTGTGCATCCCGACATACTCAACTGCTGAAGCTGGTTCAAGCGCCCTAGGCTGTCAGGGACTTGTGTGAGATTCACGCAATTACACAAATTCAGCAACTTAAGTTGTGCCAACGACCCCAAACTATCTGGCAATTGTGTGAGCCTTGTGCATTCACCCATATGTAACATGCGAAGTTGCATCAACGACCCCAGACTATGCGGTAACTCCATGAGGCATGTGCATTTTGACAGAGTAAGCTCCTGAAGCTGGTTCAAGCACCCCAGGCTATCTGGCAGCTGTGTGAGATTTGCGCAGTCCTCCAAATTCAACACCTGAAGTTGTACCAACAACCGCAGACTTTCTGGCAGCTGCGTGAGATTGTTGCATCCTGAAAGAATCAGCTTCTGAAGCTGGATCAAGCCACCCAGGGAGTCTGACAACTGTTCAACCCAAGCGCATCTTGCCATATACAGCACACGAAGCTGTGACAACGACCACAGACAGTCTGGAAACTGCCTTAGACCCATGCAATCGGATACGTGTAGCACCTGCAACTGGCTCAACAAACCCAGACTTTCTGGCAGCTGCGTGAGATTGTTGCATCCTGAAAGAATCAGCTTCTGAAGCTGGATCAAGCCACCCAGGGAGTCTGACAACTGTTCAACCCAAGCGCATCTTGCCATATACAGCACACGAAGCTGTGACAACGACCACAGACAGTCTGGAAACTGCCTTAGACCCATGCAATCGGATACGTGTAGCACCTGCAACTGGCTCAACAAACCCAGACTTTCTGGCAGCTGCGTGAGATTGTTGCATCCTGAAAGAATCAGCTTCTGAAGCTGGATCAAGCCACCCAGGGAGTCTGACAACTGTTCAACCCTAGCGCATCTTGCCATATACAGCACACGAAGCTGTGACAACGACCACAGACAGTCCGGGAACTGCCTTAGACCCATGCAATCGGATACGTGTAGCACCTGCAACTGGCTCAACAAACCCAGACTTTCTGGCAACTGTTTGAGACTTGTGCATCCCGACATATTCAACTGCCGAAGCTGGTTCAAGCACCCCAAGCTGTGTGGCAGATGCCTGAGCCTCGTGCATGAGCTCAGTTTTAACTCCCGAAGCCGGTTCAGGGAGCCTAAGCTGTCTGGCAGCTCCTTGAGATGTGTACAATTTCCCAAATCCAACTTCTCAAGTGCTTTCAGATAGATGACTGACTCTAGCCCGCTGGTAGTTAACCCCAAACAGCCACTTAGCTCAATTTCGCATAATGCTGTGAGGCCTGAAAGCTGTGTCAGCCCAGAGCCCCTGACATGATAACATCCCTTCACGATCAGTTGCCCAAGCACATCCAGACTTGCCAGCACTTTTATCCCATCGTCTGTGATCGTAGTCATGGTCACATCAAGGTGCTGAAGCGCCTTCAGACCTGTCAACGACTTCATCCCCTGGTCTGTGATCATCATGCACCCAGTCAAGCTCAGGAATTGCAGTTCTGTCATGGCCTGCAACGACCGCAGCCCTATGTCTGTGATCTTCGTGCAATAGGACACATCCAGGTGTTGGAGCCTTGCTAAAGTTGCCAATGACAACATACCCCAATCTGTGATCGCAATGCTTTTACTCAAGTCCAGATGCTGCAGCGCAGACAGATAGCCCGTCGACTTCAGCCAGTAGTCACAAACATTCTTATTGCAACTCAAGTTGAGGTGCCGAAGTGAAGCTGATGCTGCCAAACCTCGCATGCCTCTTGCTGTGAATTGCAAACATCTGCGCAAGTCGACAAGGTGAATGGTGGAAACAGTACCAAGAATGCTAAGAGCCGCATCATCCACCCCTGAGCACTTGCAAAGCACCATGCGAGACACATTCACAAAGCGCTGTTCCACTGCTTGCAGTGCGTCCTGCAGGGTCACTTGCTTGGGAGGTCGAAGTTCCTGAAGACTTCTCCGTGCCCATTGAGACCAGTGAGCGTTGATCAAATGGGCAACCTTCGGCAGCCACAAGGCTGTCTCTCTTCCTTCCTTAAACAATGCCTTTTCGCCATTCTGCTCCTGCGAAACTTCCTTAATTCTATCCAACAGCTCTGGCGGCAGATGTGCCCAACCCTACAACCACAGTACCAAAGATTGGTTGCTGTTTGCCTGAAATTGTGTTGTGTTAATGCAAGGGTGAAAGATGCGCTGTGCACAAGAATTAGATCACAACCAAGTTCTTGTCTTTGCAGTGCTTCAACCACCACGCAGGCACAACATGTGTGGAACATAAGCACTGTCCTAGGCAAGCAGTGCGGTCTGAAACACAACAAAGAATGCAGTAACATCTTTCAAATTAATGATACCTGCGAGTTCACTGGCACAGTTTATCATGTCCAAACTCACAACCCTAAACACAAGACGTCTCTGGGACTTATTGACTGACGCTCCCAGCTTTCTGGCGGAGAATCCAGATATGCTTACCGCCAGAAGCGTACTCAATTCAGCGGTCCTCTGCCCAGATGAGGAGCACGCCTGTTCACCATGTCCAAGTTGGACAATCCAACCAATGACGCATTGTTTGACGCCCTACAAATGCCTCGCAAGGCCTGAACAGCATTTATGTGGCAAGCACTTTGGTGGTGCTGCAGTGCACCCGACAGGCAGCCACGGCGACGGGCACTCGCGCACATTGGGCACTGCAAGCCTGCAATGCACTTGGGAACGAGAATCCACAAGCCCCATCGCAAAATTGGGTGTTTTCTCCGGGCCAAAACATCCAAATCGACCGGAAAGGAGCGCACAGACCAGAAAGGGGCGCAAAGCGCGAGCACCAAGGAGTCCCCCCGCCTTCCAACACAGCAGCCTTTCTTTTGCTTAGCCAAACGCCCCCACTCCAGCGAGATCAACGAAATCTTCCGTCGGCGCTCAGTTTCAGTTGCCGCTCTTCTCAGCCAGATTCCGCTCAACGGCGCCTTGGAAGCAAAGATCTTCCACACTGGCGCTCCGCAACGCGCCCGTCCGCGCAGCAATGGAATCGACCAGACAAGGCCATTTGGGGGGTGACGCTCGCCAGCAACAGGGCCCACGGGTTCCTTGTGCACGCGCGGGTGCCCACCTGTGCATTGCTTCTCCTGTCGATGGCCGCCATCGTCGAAGCCCTCGGGTGTCTGCTCCCCACGCGAGGACGCCTGACGCGGCGCAGCCGCGGAACTCTACGCTTCCCCACCCTGCTTTGGACACCCTGCCTTCGAGGATGCAGTGTGCCAGCTCGGTGTCCCATCCCGCATGTCCTAACTATGATAGTCGTCACACAATTAGTGTCTGTTGAACCTTTCTCACAAACAGATAGGAAGAATGAGTCCGCTGTGTGAGAAGAATGAGGTCACTGGATGAGACCTTAGAACGGGACCGATGAGACCACTGTTTCCGGCAATGTTGCCACCGCCTCGGGCGTTTTCCGTCATGTACAACTCCACCAGACATGATGGCCAGTAGAATCTTCCGATGTGCGCCGCAGTGGAAGGTGAAACGTAACGGCTTCTTTGCTAATGCATGGGGACCCTCTGGTAGTGCACGGCAACCGCAGATGGCCACATATCCATGGTCCCAACATCCCACTCCCGTTGATGGCACAACGACCTTTCCATATGTCATTGGTCGCCATGGGAACCACACACAAACCTCTCCCACACTCATGGGCAGCTGATCCACGTCGACAGCCTCAGCTTCACGTCCTTTTGAGAGTGCACAGTGCTATCAAGATGTCCCCCCTTGCACGGACTGGCTCCTGACGAAACGCTTGTCGCAATGACGAGCGCCGCCAAAAATGGCAACGTCAGCAGAAGGACGTCTCAACCGGGCAGCTGAAGACCAACCGCCCTCCAACGGGCGCAGATGTCCTTGTAGAAAGTCTCGAAACTCCCTCCCATAGCTTCGCAATCAATCGCAACACCCCCTCCAAGGTGGATGAAGTCAAAAACGTCGGTTAGGTGCACGGGTCAGGTCAGCCCCGTCCACAATGCGGCAGCGCATGACACAGTAGGGCTTCTTTCCGCCCAGCCACGGCTGTGAGGCGACGATGGTTGGCCAATTTTGGCAGGCAGCCAGACCGCACTCGAGGTGATGGTCGTGAACGGCAAGAAAATGGCTGAAGAAGGGCCCAGAGTGACAGCGACCTACGAAAAGTTCGAGCGCTATTGTGCTCAGGCCATGGCGCGCGTGGTGCGCACAGCCAGGGAGCTCAAATGGCATCGCAGTTTGCATCGTATGCGATCCTTGCGCAAGAATATCGGTTTTCGCTGGTGAATATGAGTGCGGATTCCGCCCAACCGGGCAGGGCAACATCACTGTGTTATATATCTATACTGTGTGACACCGTATATAATGGGAATAACGCCCTTGCATCTGCCCTTCCCTTGGCGACACCTGCCCATCTGTGTATTGAAGGCGCATTCTGGGACTGCTTCCCTGTTGCACATCCAGCGCAGCAGGAAGGCTTGAAAATATCTGGTAACGGCGGTGAAAGCAGGCATGGTTTCCACGCCGTAAAAACTGATCGTATTTACGTTTTTATGTGTAAATATTTTACGTTTGTATGCGTAAAAGTGCGCAAAACTACTTAAATACAACGTAAAAACTGCCCGGCGTACATAAGGACAGTACATACAGAGTTGCGGAGTCGGGATAGTGGCAGCCAGACGACCGGGAAGGGGCAGAAAACGAGTTTTTGTTGAACACCATCATCGCCCTTGCCAAGGGCGAGGTGGACATAGTGTTGCGGGTGTTGGAGATGGCGGAGGACTGATCATTTTACGCAACTTTCATCGTGTAACCTGGGTGTCCCAGGGAGCCGCAAAAACGTAAAGATAGCCGCCGAAATAGGCCCTTTTGCAAATTTGATTTTCTGCGTGTAGAAGTGCAAAAAGCAAAAAATGCAAACGCAAACGTAAAAGCCAATTCTGGGTGAAAGGAACGGTGGTCGACACGTGATTCTCTGTATGCTGCAATTGGCGCTGTTTCTATCCTGCGCCCACAGTGACCACGCTCTTTGCAGCTTAGCACAGTCACGGCATTTCGTGTTGTGGAACACTTCAACGCAAGCGACAAAGTCCCCCCCAATCAGAGGAGCATAGCACCAGCAGGGCGTGGTTGCACGCTAAGGGCTCGCTTCCCAACACATTCATGCCATGTATCCGGGAAACTGATGATATTATTTGTGCCTTGCCCACACGCCATCTGTTCATCAAGGGTTGAGGACGCCATGATTGAGGACCCTGTGGCTGTGCGCCCCGACGCCAGCCCACAGATGGCCGCCAGACATCCACGCGTTGCCCGGACCTGCCTTTCTTGCCTGTGAACTAGTAGGACCTAGCACTCCCAGTTGCCAACAATCGACTACCTGGGTCGTGTCTATTGCTGATGGCCCATCGTGTGAGGTAAGAGTGATTGCTGCTGCTGCCCACCATGTTGCATGGAATGTCAAGGACAGACACTGGCAACAATCTGTTTCGTGTTTGCGCATCTCCGAATGTGTCCACAACCTCAAGCCCCTCAATGCGCTCAGCGCTGTCGAAAAGGAAGTTTGAGATAGCTATGGAATGGGTGGTTTGCGAATGAGGAACATGGCCTTGCGGGCTTCTAGTGGAATCGAAGACCAAGAGGCCGCCAGTTGTGGGCAAGGATTGCAAGCTGATCGGCTCCGTCTCCCGTCCTTGCAATGGGGGAACGAAGTGATCGTGCTGAGAAGCAGAGCGGTGTGCGTGGCACAGGGTACATGAGTGGCAACTACAGTTGTATTTGGTCCAGGACTTCAGTTGATGCTAAATTGATTGGTGCCCTTAGAGACAGGGCGGCAAAGCTCCCAATTATTTAGATGGATGGTCGGGACGGTATCTTATAGCCTCCTGTTTTTTTGCTGACGAAATCTAAACTGAACATGTTCTGTATAGACACTAAAACCACGTTGGCATCCTTGAAAGAGTGGACAAGAGAATTGCTGCAACTAGGGTGCGAAATGCTCAAAAATGTGTTAAAGTTCCCGGAACAAGGCTAATGCAAGACACAATGAACTCCACATGAATGGAGTGTGTCTCTGACCGTCTGACTGACCGGAGATGAAGCTGAAAGCACACTGGTTATGCACTGAACAAAATGCACCAAAACGACAAGCTGTTGAGGTGCCAATTCGTAGCGATTCGCGGCCAGTTCATCAAACCATTAAACGGTTTTAATTACCCGGTTAATGTGGCGCAACATCCGGCGGGCTGTGAGCTGCCGCTTGCGCCTTGGATGCTTCCCGCGCGCGCGACTTGCCCGGGAGTGCGCGGCCGGTCGGTACGAGTGCGTGGAAAGGAGCGACCGCCGGCGATTGTGCTGGGCGACAATGGCCGGACGTGGCGGACCTTGGGGAACGGCTTTCGAAGCCGATGCGCAGCTGGCCGGCGAGGCGGAGGTGCCGGGCCATGGAGCTCGTTCTGGCGGAATGGCAGAGGCGCTGAGCAGTGAGAGTGCGGCGGAATGGACCAGAAGGGTGGCGCGGAACGAGAGAACCATTGCGCGCATCGAGAGGAAGCTCGATGTGTTGTTGAGGGCGTTTGAAGAAGGCGCCTTACGTGAAAGGGCGGAGGCGGGCAGTCCGGAGGCCGCGGGCCGATCGTCCCCGGCCATTCAAGCGGCCTCAGAGATGGCCATCGGGGAGCTCGTCGTTCAGCTCCGGACAGAGGCGGTGGGGGTGCAGAGGTCGGCCGCGGAGGAGGCCTCCATGGCCATCCGGAGGGCCCTAGGAAACCCCCCCGAAAGGGGAAGCACGTTCCCCCGGCCGGTCCGGAGGGATGGAGTGGTGCGCCGGGGCCGGAGGAAGAGGCGCCCGAGCTGCGCCTTTTCGAGCGCGGGCAGGCGGTGCTCGCGAGCGGGCAAATGCTGCGCGAGGAAGGCTCCGAGCAGTTCGGAGGAAGGAAAGTCATGTACAACGCCCGGATTGGCCGAGCGTCGTGAAATGTAATTGCAAGGAGTACTTGTGATTGATAGAAAAAGGGGGAAAACGGTTTGATAAGGGGAAGTGAAGGTGATAAGGCAAGGATATTGTAACGCCTATCAGATGCATGAGAAGTGATCTGTGCGCATGCACAGAGGCTTTAGAGGAGGGGGTGCGTTGGTTCTTGAGGTGGTGATGTTTTTTAGTGAAACGGTTGGAGAAAGGTGATGTAACCGGGTACCAAAGTGGGTGAATGATAATGTGATGGAATCCAACGTTGGGAATTCACTCAGGACGCTGCAAAGAGGGCCCAACGCACTGCGAATTCGCAGTGGGAAATGGCATGTGGAGAGTCCGAAGGGGGGTGTTGTGATGCCTAGCAACTGGGGTATATAGGGGCTGGCTTTTGTCCAGTTTGGGCAGCACCAAGGCCAGCGCCGCGATCTGCCCCAAACGGACGATAACCAGAGCTATGAGGGAGCGCTGGGGGACTGCTGCCAAGGCGCAACCGGTCGTTGGAGTCGGTCGGCGCAGATGGGCGGTGGTTCGATTGGGGAATCGATGGCTGGAGTGACGGATTGAGCTTGGTGTCCACCATAGTGAACGGTGAAGTTGGGGAAAGTAGTTGTGTGAGGCTGAACGGATAGACCATTGTGTGATGTGTTGTTGTTGGGTGTTTGCAAGTTGTGTAAGTCCTTTTTGGCTGGAAGAAACGACTGTGAACGGTGTCTCAAAGAATCACCTGCAGCAAAGTGAGTTGATTGTCCAGCACTTCCAATAGTTCAGAATCGGATTGTTTCAAACTGGAAAAGGCCAATCGACGTGAATGACAGTGTCATTGAAGATGGACAGCGAGTCCCGGTGATGATTGTAATATGAAGGGGTTGTGGACACTCAACGTGTAAGTGTATTTCTGTGAGAAGGTTACTTCAAGCCAGTGATCTATCAGCCAAGATGGCGATCACCATGAAGGGCTTTTAACAATGGGCTTGAAATAATGCAGTGCATGTGGCTGGCAAGCCCTTGTTGCAAGCAACTGAAGAGGCTGGATGCATTTTGCAGTCGCTGCTGCATGCCAGCGCAGCGGAGCATTGCGATGCTGGGTGCTGCAGGTGCGAGTGTGCTACCACGGAGGTGTTGGCCATGGAAAGAATCGTGACGTGAACAGGGCAAGGCCGGCCTGTCTGTGAGCAATTCCAGGCCCGTCAGTTTGCCATACATGCAAGGCCTGCTATTGCTGGACAAGCAAACAGCCTCTTTCTTACCAATCAAACTAGCAACGCAAGCTGTGAGGCGTACAACCTTATTGCAGATCGCATTAGCACTGTAGAATGGCCACTTTACATTTGTTGCACGTAGGAAGCATCCAGCAAGAGTACTATGGAAGCAAAGATATGCAAACTAGCTTCCCTCCTTCAGGCGAATCCAACGATCCCCCTTGGGCTCGTTTCCATTGAAACTTTGGGGCGGATACCAACAGCAGGTCATTGGTTTGCATCCCCAAAGA
This sequence comes from Ostreobium quekettii, assembly GCA_905146915.1. Lineage (NCBI taxonomy): Eukaryota > Viridiplantae > Chlorophyta > Ulvophyceae > Bryopsidales > Ostreobiaceae > Ostreobium > Ostreobium quekettii. The sequence continues at coordinate 25,128 of CAJHUC010000758.1, read as the reverse complement.
GGGGATTGGATACCAAGGGCGGGCAGGGAACACGGTATCTCCAATGCAATTTGCCAATTCGCAAATGTCGAACATGTGCAATTTTGCATCAGCAGTCCACAGTTCTGGTATTTCTGTGGCACATGTGCATCAAGGAAGGGGCCTAGGATGGGTCAATCAACCGCCCGGCAACGCTCCTACTGTCCGCCAACTGGATTTCTGTGCCAAGGATCTAAAGTATCCGAAGCTGCGCCAATGACCTAACACTGTCCGGCAACTGCATGCCATGCACACACACTCCCAAATCCAATGTCCGGAGCCGAGTCAACAAGCCCATACTGTCCGGCAATTGCATGAGATTCTCACAATTCCTCAAATATAGCATCCGCAGCTGGGTCAACGACCCCATGCTATCTGGCAAATGCCGAAGACCCGTGCATCGCGACAGATGCAGTACCCGCAGCTGGCTCAAAGAACCCAGGCTTTCCGGCAATTGTGTGAGGCTCCTGCATCCCATCAAACACAACGTTTGAAGCTGGCTCAAGCACCCCAGGCTGTCTGGCACTTCTGTAAGATTACGGCAATTATGCAGTTTTAGCACCTCGAGTTGTGCCAATGACCCCAAAGTATCCGGCAACTGCGTGAGATGTGTGCAATCATCCAATTTCAGAAATTCAAGTTGTACCAACGACCCCAAACTGTGTGGCAACTGCGTGAGACTGGTGCATCCTGATAAGTCTAGCTTTCGAAGCTGGCTCAAGGACCCCAGGCTATCTGGCAGCTGTGTGAGATTCTGACATTGTTCCAAATTCAGCCACTGAAGCTGTATCAACAACCCCAGGCTTTCTGGCAGGCGCGTAAGATTCTTGCATCTTGGCAGAAGCAGCTTCTGAAGCTGGATCGAGTGCTCCAGGTCGTCTGGGAACTGTTCGAGCCGTGTGCATCCTGCCAAATGTAGATGACGAAGCCGTGACAGTGACCGCAGAGAGTATGGCAACTGTGCAAGACTTCTGCATCCTAATAGAACCAGCATTTCAAGCTGGCTCAAGCACCCCAGGCTGCCCGGCAATTGTGTGAGATTCATGCAATTCGCTAAATCCAACAACTGGAGTTGTTCCAAACAGCCCAAGCTATCTGGGAGGTGTGTGAGCCTTTCGCATGACGTCAGCTTTAATTCCCGAAGCCAGTTCAAGGACCCTAGGCTGTCTGGCAACTCCGTGAGATTCCTGCACTGATGCAAACACAGCTTCTCAAGCCCTTTCAGACAGATGACCGACTCTAAACTGTCGGCAGTTAAACCCGAACAGAAACTTAGCACAATTTGCCTTAGTGCTGTGAGACCTGAAAGCTGTTTCAATCCGCAGCCTGTGACACGCTCACATCGCCTCATGATTAGTTGCCCAAGCACATCCATACTCCCCAACAACTCTATCCCATTGTCTGTGACCTTGTCAGTCCCACTCACATCAAGGTGGTGAAGTTTCTTCATAACTGTCAGGCACTTCATCCCCTGGTCTGTGATCATCATGCACCCAGCCAGGTTCAGAAATTGCAATTCCGTCAAGGCCTTCAACGACCGCAGCCCTCCGTCTGTGATCTTCGCACAATGGGACACATCGAGGTGCTGGAGCCTTGTCAGAGTTGCCAATGACAACATACCCCGATCTGTGATCCCCGTGCACTTACACAAGTCCAGATGCTGGAGTGCAATCAGATAGCCAATCGACTTCAGCCAATGGTCACAAACATTCTCATTGCAACTCAAGTTGAGGTGCCGAAGTGAAACTGATGCTGCCAAACCTCGCATGCCTCTTGCTGTGAACTGCAAACATCTGCGCAAGTCGACGTGGTGAATGGTGGAAACAGTACCAAGAATGTTAAGAGCCGCATCATCCACCCCTGAGCACTTGCAAAGCACCATGCGAGACACATTCACAAAGCGCTTTTCCACCGCTTGCAGTGCGTCCTGCAGGGTCACATGCTTGGGAGGTCGAAGTTCCTGAAGACTTTTCCGTGCCCATTGGGACCAGTGGCCATTGATCAAATGGGCAACCTTTGGCAGCCACAAGGCTGTCTCCTTTCCTTCTTTAAACAGTGCTGCATATGTCTTTTCGCCAACCTGCTCCTGAGAGACTTGCCGCATTCTGTCAAACAGCTCTGGGGGCAGATGTGCCCAACCCTACAATCACAGCCCTGGAGGTTTTGGCTGCTGTTTGGCTGGAACAGTGTTGCGTTAATGCAAGGACCAAAGATGCCCTGTGCACAAGAACTGGAACAAAACCAAGTATCTTTGCGGTGCTTCAAACTGCCACACAGGGACAACTTGTGTACAAGTACTGTCCTAGGCAATATGTACATAAGTATACACAGCATATCAGTACTTCCCTAGGCAAGCAGTGCGGTCTGAAACGCAACAAAGAATGCAGTTGCATCTTGCAAATTAGTGATATCTGCGATTTCATTAGCATACTGTATCATGTTGCCCAAACGCAAGACGCCCCTGGACGCTATTGACCGATGCTCCCAGCTATACGGGGGAGAAGCCAGAGATGCTGCCAACGAGCAGCGCGCAAAATTCAGCGATCCTCTGGCCCAATGAGGAGGCCGCCTGTTCACCATGTCCGCAGGGTTCCACGAACAGCAGGCATGAACCCAGTCGATGACACGTTTTTCGAGGCCCCACAGTTGCCTCACAAGCCCTGAGCAACGTTTACAAGGGAGGCACTTTGGCGGTGCGGCAGTACACCCGAGAGGCAGCCACAGCGACGTGCAACCGTGGGCACTGCAAACCCTGCACTTGGGTAAGAGCATCCACCATCGCACATTGGGCAAAAACATCCAAAACGACCAGAAAGGAGCGCACAGACCAGAAAGAGGCGCAAAGTTCGAGCACCAATGAGCTCCCCCGGGCCCAATCCCGCGCCCTGCTTTCGCCTCGCCAAGCGTTCCCGCTCCAGACACATCAACGAAATCTTCTGTCGGCGCTCAGTTCCGACTGCCGCCCTTCTCCACGACTTCCGCGCAACGGTATCTAAGCAGCAAAAGATCTGCCACCCCGGCGCTGTGCAAGTGGCAGACCGCGACGCGCCCGTCCATGGAGCAATGGCATCGTCAAGACAGGGCACATGCGGTGAAGCCAGCCACCACCACGGGCCACGGGTTCCTTGTGCACGCGCGGGTGCCCACCTGCGCATTGCTTCTCCTGTCGACGCCCGCCATCTTCGAAGCCCTCGGGCGTCCGCTCCCCTCGCGAGGACACCTGGCGCGGCGCAGCTGCAGACCTCTGCCCACACTTGCGCGGACACTCTGCTTGCTTAAGGTGGGACACCGCTCACTCACCATGCCCTATTTCTGTTTGTTTCCTAATTAGGACGAAGCTGGACCGAATGCTGCCTGAACGGGACCGCACCTCCCCAACAACATCCATCGGACACCCCGCCTTCGGTGGTGCAGCGCTTGATCGATGCACTACTCCGATTGTGTGCCCTAATTAGGACAATTCTGGACCATTGTTCATGGGAATGTTGCCATCGTCTCCGTTTGCCTTGAGTTAACAACACAAATATGGTGTGCACAGAAAAGTTGCCGCCCTTGTCTCACTTTCTAAGGCTGCTCCTGATCCAGCGCCTGGGGCCCAAAGCCCGTGCGCTTGGCCCATCCCCCACTGGAGAAAGATCGCACGTGAACGCAGTTTGGGAGAAGACGGTGTGGTCCCATACTAAAACAATCTAAGCGTCAAGTACGTCACGTGTCACATTTTGACACAATCTCCACTATGTTGAAGCTGTTTGAGATAGGCAATATTTCGCAAATTTATCACATTCACAAAGCACCAGTTCTCACTAGTAGAAAACGACGCATATGTGATGCCAATTGCGATGCCATTTGACACTTATTGGTGCCATCCCACGCATTTTTTATATACCCGTCGCAATCACCTTGACGGCGTCGCTTGTGTCATAGTGGCATCACAGTTGGCGACTCAAACATGTCGTTTTCTGAGAGTGTCGGCGAAGCCACCTGCCATGCCATTTCGACACTAAGTTGGGCCATCGGAGTGACAGCGGCGGTGTCAAATTAGCCGTGCTGGCACCAACGAGTGTCGTATGCCATCGCAGCTGGCACGGGCGAAATGTGTTGTTCTGCTGGAAAATTTTCCAATGGCTATTTTCCCGTTCAACTGTTTGCTTCCCCAGAGGCCAGGGGCGCCACTGATGTGCAGTAAGAAGTAACACTGGTAGAAAACAGCCTGTTTGCTATGCCAGCTGCGATGCCATTTTGACACAAATTGATGCCGTCACAGTGAGTGCGATGGCATGAAAGGGGCTGTGATGGCATCAATTTGTGTCAAAATGGCATCGCAGCTGGCATCGCAAAACGACTGTTTTCCACTGGTGTAAGGCGTCAGTACGTGCAAAAGAAAACCTCATCATTTTGCAATTCCAAAATGATCTCCACCACGGGTTCGAAAAGCTCTGCAAATGAAGCATTTCAATACTATAAACCGCACAGCACTTTTCCTGAAACAGCGTCTGACGTGGCATCGCAATACAGAATGCCATCCCCGGGTCAGATACAATTTAGGCAAGTGACATTCTTGCCAAAGTATCGCAATTTCTACTCCGGACACATCAAATTTTCTTTTATTTTCATTTCTTCTATATTTTGCTAATATTTTTCGCAGTATTTTCAACAATGATTACTAAAATTAGCTGCATTTAAATGGCTTGTGAACTTCGTGTTCGCTGCGGACTTGCGCATATCGATGGCAAAGGCGCGCACCAGAACTCACTGTGGCTCTGGCGCGCAGGCCCGCGGGCTCCTAACAGCTTAGAATCAGATGCCAGGGCTCGGAGCTACTTTAGATAGTGGGAAGCCACCGTATCTGGGCACGGGAAACAAATTAGATCTCCCGTGTGCCGAATATACCCATAGCATATATGCGACTCGATATATATCGAGTGGATCTGCCCAAGAGCTGGTCAATAATGCAATGTATCATTGCACAATATGATGCATCATTGCGATCCACCGAAATGGTGTTGGCCAACGGTGACGCAATTTTGACAGAATTTGATGATGTCATCACCGTGATTCCCATGGCATCAAAGTGGCGGTGGTGTCCGAGACATTCTAAGGTGGTCAAGCCATCTTTGTCGTGGAGAAGGGCGGCAAAAGGCAAGTGTGGGTGATAAGGACAACGCGAGATTTTGGAAGGGCCAAAAAGTTAATTTGAGCATCACGTTTTCCCAAGTAGCAATAGAAGCAGCAGTAGCACCAAATTGGATTATTCACTTGGATGCTAACCATTCTCTATATGGAGGTGAAGGAGGGCGGAGAAACTGGTATACATGTAAGCAAGATAATCCCTGGAACATTGTTCAACTGCCACGGACTCCTTGGTTGATAGTACTTCAAGAATGCAGGAATGGATCAAAATACTTTCTTTTGGAGTGAATTAATTGTCGCACTTGAGGCACCTGTCATGTGACTACAACTTGGAAACATGTAGAAATGATAAGGCCATTGAAAATTGCCACAGCATTAGTGTACGCACAACCGCAATTTATGGATTGAACTTCGTTGCGTCGCCGAGTCTTTCCAGTTTTAACAGGCAGACCCGCAAAGCAATGTCATGCCCTTCTTGTACTAGACAAAGAAACCTTACGTTCGCTCAGAAAAAGCTTCCTCGAGGTACAGCCGAATCACAATGACTCTCAATGCATGAAGATCAGACACGCGTCGCTCATTGCATTGATGCACATCGCGGGGCCCCAGCCACCCATTGGCAATTTTCGCCAATGTCGTCAGTTCAGTGTCATGAACTCTACAATAGTGGCCAATCTGTCCTTCAGAACACAAAGCGTGTCCCCTGCATCATATGTTCTCCTCAACGCTTCGAACTACGGAGCTCCAGAGGAAAGGAACCCAGCAGCCACAATGAAGAAGTCAGAGAAAAAAACGGTGCTGGTACCAGTAACGAACACCGAGATGCCTGCAAGCCTGTCCAAGGTCATGGAAGACACACCAAGGAAAAAAGCGCAAAATAACAGGTGTTCAAACGTGTACAAAGTTTACGGGTTGGAGATATTTTTGTGCTGATAGCGTGCAGAATTTTGATATAATGTGTTTTATGTGTTTTCGCAACAGTGTTATTTCGTCCTTTTTTGTCTATTGACATCGGCAACCAACCCATGCTGTCATAAGAGTAGACATCCCTTGGACTGGATGTAGTCCAGAGAAGCGTGAAAGAGACCAACTCGATTGCAATATAGATCCAGAAACATCCCCAGACGAATACCATGTATCTGGTGACTGCAATCGAACCTGGAATGGCACAAGTGTGTGCGAAAAAAATTCTGACAATAATTGGAGCATTTGGAAAGAACACATCTTCGCGCCTCAGTGTCCAATTCAGTTTTTTTGTTCCACTTCTTCCGAATTTTGAAATCTCGCTTGATTGCTATGCTGGCCTCGAGTTTGGTTTTCATCTCACTAGCCACTAGTGGGCGTCTCCCATTGCACCTCCAGGTTCGGTCGATTCCTTACAAATTCCGCCGTTTACCTGATTGTGCAGATCTGCACACATGCCCTTTACATTCCATATATGCTGAATGTACAGACATTCGCCTGCGTTTTCGAAGAGCTCTCGATTCCTGCCGTGAAACAGATACCACCCGCATTGCAACCAGTATGCTGACCTTTGGAATATCATCCGCGCAATGGCTTTCACCCACCGTAGTTTCATATTAACCTACTCGAGGCCATCATCCAATAAAGCCCTTCCATTTTGACGGAATGTGGATCAGTGTACTTTCCCTTTCACCCACTGTAGATTCACATCAACCAACTCGAGGCCATCATCCAATCCAGCCCGTCCATTTTGACGGAATGTGGATCAGTGTACTTCCCCTTGTCTCTCCGTGCTTCAAGCAACAGCTGGGCAAAGTCACTGTCTCGTATTTGCAAATCCCCTTGATGCTTTTCTGGCAAGCGCTTGCCAGCGTTGCCGCCCACTTGCATGCCCAGGCTCTAGCTCTGAGGAACTCAGTGTCACTGAAACTCCCTACTGCGAACAACAATTGCAACTGTGCGAAGATGGTAATGGCGCTAATGTCCCATCCAAAACTGCAGATTTTGACCTCAATAGTTGGGTCTTATTTGCCACCTTGTGCACCTGCAGATTCGAACGCAACGCACAGAGGTGCAACACACACCAACACCCCAGCCCATTTTGTCGGTCTTCTGAGCATATCTCCCTGGCGATACACGCACACCTATTCACAGCACAAACGGAGACACAATGCACTTAGTGCCTGCGCATCAAAACATCACTGGACACAAGTGGCACGTGCAATGTGAATATGACACGAAGTTCTATTAGAGAAATTTGGATCGGCAATAATGAGGAATCGGCGTTGTGGTGATTCTGGAAGCGGTTTAGCGGCCCACCGCGACAGAAGTGCAGCTACATGCACGCAGTCTGCGCAGGCGGTAGACTCTGCATTGCTTCTAATGCAAAGATGCTTTCGTGTCGGTGAGCCTTTGGTGCCTGTACTCCCAGGCCAGATACTCCAAAGTCACAGCAGGAGAGGAAAGAGAATTGGGGGGAGGGGGGTACCGTTGTCGTTGAAGCAAGATTTCTTGTCAGGCACAATTTGAGCATTTCAGCATCATTGCGGCAGATGATGCAACGCTGCTGCGGGTACTCTCGCCGGCGGTGGATGCTGGACAGGGGAGGCTTTGGGATTTCCAGCTCAGGAAGGCCAACGCTAAAGGTCACCCTCACCTTATAGGGGCATGCTCGCTGGTGGGACCTTAGAAACAGCAAGGGGGACCCAACGATCAAGGGGGGCCCAAGGATCAAGAGGTACCCCACTGGGTGTGTCTCAGGGCTGACAAGCCGGATCGTTGATGCAGCATTGCTGGATCACTGCCTTTTTTGGGAATGTTGCATCAAGATGCCTTGTCGGAGGGTTGATAAACATCGACGTCACAGAGCCATTGATTCAAGAGCAACTCACCAGTACTGGTGATCACTAGTGTTGGTGATCATTGTTCAATGGCTCCCTTGCATCAAACCCATTCAACGCTGCATCAACGCCCACCGAATTTCCGGATGGTGGTCATTCCAAATTACTGAGGACGTGTTCCTTCTTGCGTCGTCAACGGCAGAAGAAAACAGCTTGTTCGTGATGACAGCTGAGATCCCACTTGACACAAATTGACGCTATCGCAGCCCCTTCCATGCCATCGCAATCACTGCGACGGCAACACTTTGTGTCAAAATGGCATCGCAGTTGGCAGCGCAAACATGGCGTTTTCTGTTAGTGGATGGCCTCAATTGGTTCCAAACGGCGTCGCAGCTAGCATTGGCAAAATGGCCATTTTGGAAACAGCAGAAAGCACGAGTGTTCTCTGCTGCTGCAGCCTCAGCCAGATGCGCGCTTCCTCGATCCCCGCTCAACGGACAAGCTCCGCCCTTGCCGTTGGACCCGCCCGTGGATCCGCCCGTGCCGAGCACCAGCCCTCGAAAATGAACAAACCGCAAAGCTGCAGACAGAAAACGCAACGCGAACTTCTGCAATAATTTTGCAAGAGCCATTCGCGATCCGGCAAGCGATTTCCGGGGAGCGGCAGCATCGCCCAGCCTTCCTCGTTGCGTGCACGATGGCCATCATCTGGCCTGCGCCGCCGGGCCCTGGCGCACGCGCTTCCATGGCTCTCGCCAAGGATACTTCTGCTAAATGTCCGAGCATGTCGTTGCAGCGGCAAGACAGGCTGGGCCCGAATCACTTTGTGGATGTCGCCAGTCCGCACCCAGTCGCCTGCATACTCTCACCAGTAGATGGTGCATTTTGGCGACGCCAAACGCGATTCTATTTGACGCTAATTGATGCCTTTACGGCTTTTTATGCCATTGCAGTCACTGTGATGACGTCACTTAGTTTAAAATAGTACGGCAGCTGGCATCGCCAAAAATTTTTTCTGCCCGCGTGTGCGTCCGAGGATGTTTTTGCGGCGAAATGAGAGACATAGTGTGTATCTTGTTCGCCACAGACAATTCCTCAGCTATTATTTCCCCACACCAATTGGACAGGCTATTATAGCACAACACTGTTTTGTGTCGTAAGCAATTGTTCTTGATGCTTTCCAAACATCCAGGGGGACTTCACGGATGTGCTACATGTACATGGTATCTAATTAGATACCATGTAAGTACCATGCAGATACCATTAGATACTGTGTAGATACGCGTCTACATGGTATAACATTATATAGTGTTCTCCAGGCGATCGTTGTCTGTACGCCTGGAGGGAGGTTGCATTGATGGGCGCCATGCTCGTCCCTCGCCAATGAGCAGTGCTGCTGCACACTAATGGCAATGTGCCGATAAAAATATTCTCGTTGATCTGCATGGACATAACATTAATGACAACATTGCCATGGTGTACATGCGCTTTCCGTGGCTGAATCCACCGGCTGGTGTCCAGCCATGGAGACAATAATAAACACTGACGTGGGAGTCTAGTGCTGCGAGGGCGGTATCCAGTGACGATATTCCTTTTCTGCACTTCCGTTTAACGTGATACATGGGCTTTTCGTGGGACTTGAAATCAAAATGAGAATGCGACCCGTTGAGCGAGCATAAAGGGTGGCACTTGTTGAAATATGAAAAATACGGATCACCTATGCGCTGCGCGATCACCCAGCACTGTTGTGCCCGTCTGCAAGGTCTGACTATGGCATTCACAGTGCGGGCACTTGTCCGGAAATAGCGCGGCCAGGGCAACATTCGGTGTCATCTCCAAAACTCGGTACGGCCGTTTTGGATCAAATCCACCTGGAAGCACTGGCATGCGCGAGACACTTATGCGCTGCGCGATCACCCAGCACTGTTGTGCCCGTTTGCAAGGTCTGACTATGGCATTCACAGTGAGGGCACTTGTCCGGAAATAGGGCGGCCAGGGCAACATTCGGTGTCATCTCCAGAATTCGGTACGGCCGTTTTGGATCAAATCCACCTGGAAGCACTGGCATGCGCGAGAGCATAGAAGGTGTGTTTCGCGCAGTTTCACATTGTCGCTCTTCCCGTTCCTGGCAGGGATGCAGCCGAATGACCAATCACGCCTGACGTCGTAAGCGCCCTGCGGGCGCTGCCGGTCGCTCCCTCGCACGTTGCACTCGCAGCCAGTTCTGCTTTCATGAATTGCGTGCTAATCTGTGTGGTCCTGGTGACCGTACTTGTACATATTCTGTAGTATTTTGCTTTCGTGAAATGCGTGCGAATCTGCGTGGTCCTGGTGACCATATTTGCTAATATTCCATAGGATTGTTTGAGCCTGAGTGCCCAAGCCCCGTTGGCCATATGATCCTGGCCTTCTGGTAGTATCTGCCTCAGCTCTGGAGTAACGGGGCAGGGAACAGGCAAAAGATTGGCGCAAATGTGATCCAGTAGCGTGCACGGGAGCAGGCCTTGTGGAACAAAACCAACTTAATGGCTGATTCTGACAATCGTAGAGATATACGAGGTGTGCTAAGCCAGATTTTTGGCAGATGTTGAAGCGCTGGCTGCTGGCCATGCTGGCAAGGTTGAATTTTTTCGCCGTCATCACTCGAATTCGGCACGTGGGCATTGTCACATGTCTGCTGGGCGCTGCAGGAACGCACAAGTTGCGCATCAGTTTCTACCCAGATTTCATGCGATTGTCGCAGTCGAATTCCCGTGCCCATTGTTGCTTGGATGGAGCTATTTAGCAGTGCCAATGCTTTCAATTGAAGCACACGTTTTCACCACCATCCACCTTTCTTTCTCTACAGATCCGCTGTTTCATAATGTTCATGATCGACAAGGACTGTGATCTCTCTAATTGGCTGATAGGGGTCCCCTCTGCTCTACTCCCCCATTTGGCCTCCAATTCCATTTCGGGTCCAGCCAGGGTCCACTCCAGCAACAATGAATCAATGCCGAATTTATTTGCCACATGCAACCAAACTTCCAGGCGCAAGAATTGTCGAATGATCTGTGGCCAGCCCTGCTCCCCTCTCAGCCGATCGCCGCTCAGGTGCACACGTTTTTGGCTGCCTTCTTACAGGTCTTCTTCAGGTTCTTCACCGTCGGCTTGTGCCCGCACTTGCTCCCTCCGAATTCAAGCACTGCAACGCAGGGGTGACTCCATCAGACCATGGCCTTTCGCATCGGTTGCGCTACTTTTTCACTCTGCATAGACTTCGAGAGTAAAATAGAATAGATTCTGAGCATAGACTTCTTGACTGCACTTCTTTTCCACCCTGCATGGCTTTCGAGCCGGCACCAAAACGATGGGCCATACAATTTGGACCTGTTTCAAAACGGATCGCTTGCAGAAGATTAAACTTCAAGTTTGGTTCAAAAATTATTAACAATTACCAAAGGTACCGTTAATTAACTACTAACGTTACCAACGCCTCCAGCCACCATGTGGGGTGGGGGGACGGAGGAAAGCTCCTTTCTCAGATCGGATGGGCATTCAACCGACTACAGGTTGATGCCGGCATTTTTCATGCTCTTACGTCCAGCCAATGGACAAACAAACTACTACGAATCACTGGGAGAAATTGCACATTGTGCAGCAAAAACGGACACCAACAATGACAAATGATCTGATTCATATTGCACTCTGTAAAATATGCACTTTGCGTTGCTCTGAGAGCTGCACGTACTCTTGACGAAGAACGCCCCGTCGTCCGAAAAGAGGGTTTTGGTAATGGCGCCGTGCGTGTCGTCGTCGCACATGCATTTCTGCAGAATCCCACAACACCCCTTTCAGAAATAGTGGCACCAGCAGGTACAGTAAGTACAGAGGCTGCAACCACTTTCCCGGGATAGGGTTTGGAAACAGATGAGCTCCGTGTCAACAGACGCCCAGCCTAGCACTGCACAATCAACTCGAATTCGTGGACACCATGAATCAGCCAATACACCGGCAAATCAGATTGCACACATCCAGATTTATGGACTCGAATTCATGTATTTTGTTTGCCCAATTTGGTCGGATCCACCGCCTGAATAGTTGAAAATGGACTCAAGCTCGTCATTAATGAAACACATGCACCCAGGTGTGGGATGTTCATTGCATATGTGTGGGTCAAACGAGCATTGCACTGAGCAAGACCACAGCCTTGTGCTCCACGAGAGCGCAACATGGTCTCTGGGAAAGGAGTTGGACAGCTGGAGTTGGCTACTACCGCAATGAAAAATTTGGAGGGTCTACGAAACATGGCAAACGAATAGGATGGGGTACTCACGCTCTGAGCCAAGTCGCACAGCGCCTTGCAGCACCTGCCACCAGATACAAGCGCCGAGTCAGTGGCAGCGATGAAACACAGCCACACACACCCACACATCCACACACCCACACACCCACCAATGGCTTACATACAGCAGAATCACGATGCGCTATGGCCATGAATGAACCAAGTGGCCGGCATCCTCATATATGAGTGGCCTGGCCACGGGTGTAAGTGACCCACAAGCACGGTTCACCCAGCACATCGCCTGTTCCCTTTTGAGCACTCTGCATAGCTTGAGCCTCTATCAGTATTTCTAGCTTGCCGTAATCACAAACTAATGCTGTTTAACATCAGCCTTGTGCACAGCAAACTCAAAAGCTCCCAGTCAGAGGGCAAGCTGCCCATTCCACGGCATGCCTCGACCCCTCTCCCAAAATTTGCGGCTATAGACAATTAGGGAAAATTGGAAAAGACATACAAAGGGAAAAAGTTACAAAGGATAATAGAAAGAAAGGCAAACAATGACGAAAGAGAACAAAGCGAAAAAGAGAAAAAAAGAGAACAATGACGAAAAAGCAAGGAGAAATGCTGAAAAAGGGAATAAGTAGAGAAGGTAAGCACAATAGTGAAAATAATGAAACAAGTACACTACGGAAGTACGATAGGGGAAACAGCGAATAATATGGAGAAACAGGTTGCTCACCCAGGTGCGATCTCCTCCAGGTCCTTGAAGTAATCCTCGGCAGCGGCCGTGTCGATGTCCAGAGACTCGGTTGGGGGCCAGCCGAATCCCAGGGCCTCGCCCGCCGCGGCGAAGTCGTCGGAGCAGTTGGTGGCGAACCACACGATATTGTCCTTGCACTCCTCGGACACGCCGTTGAGCACGTCTATCAGGACTTGGCCGTTGGACACACCTGCAGCGAAAAACCGGGGCGATTCAATCGGCCATGGCCTGATAAGAGAGGTTTTGGGGAAGGAATTGATTCCCCAGAGACCGCTTATTTTTTCCCACGGTCTTGTCACCAGAAATGCACATTTGTGAGGCCGAAGCACGGCCCCGGCAGTGAAACAGGTGACAAGGGGGGGAAGTCCGTTCCGCGGAGGTAGTCCTCTGTAAGAAGAGGGAGAGGGGTGAGCGGACATGGCATCTGTGGTCGGAAACGAGCACAGAGCGGAGAGGACAAGTCTGGGCAGTCCTCATCAGGATGAGGCTGGAACGGGCTTTGAGTGGCGGCGCGCTCTCGGCGGCCGCTCAGCCAGGTGATTGCGCCCAATCTTCGCCGCGTGTCGTGGCGCAAAGGCCGTTGGCGCGGCAGAGGTATGCTCGAGACCTCATCGAGGAGCGACGCAAAAGAGCGACGCCCCAAGTGCAGCTGAACACGGCCCCGAAATCGCCAATCGGTCGGCCGTAAGCGCGTATCGGAAAGCGGGGTGCGCATGGATATTGCGACAGCGGTCATCCAATTGGATGCGACGTCGCAGGCACGGGCGCTGCACCGGAAATCGCCCCGCGCAGGCAGGTCGGTTCACCCTCCCCACAGGCACCGGGCGGGGTATCCAGGCTGCCCAGCATCAGAGCTCCTGAATCAGCACTTTCAGCCGCGCGGTGGCCCAAGTCCACATGCACGAGGACGCATTGCCAACGGTGTCCGCAAGCCGATGCATCCAATTCTGTCCGCAGTGCCAATCGCTGGACTCGCCGTTCGCCGCTCGGACGGGATCAAGCGCCGCCATGGCGTCTCTCCCGACGACAGCGCAAAATCACCTCTAGTGCGGGACCCCCGGGCGCGCCTTGCGCGACAGGCTAATGCCCACCTTGTCGACAGTCGTGATCCGGGGCACGTCCAAGCGCCGTTCAAAGGCGCTGAAAACCGCGTGCACGGCACCCGTTCGGCCGGCCGGCGCGACAGCACAAAGACGCCCGTTCCGCGGGACCCACGGACACCCCCTGGCCACCAGGCCCACATGCGCACCCGCGCCAGCCCGCTTTGTCGACAGCGCCGATCTGGGGACTCGCCAATCGCCGCTCAGACGACATCTACCACCCTCATGGAATCCGTCGCGACGGCCGGCGCGGCGGCGCAGAATCGCCCTTTGGGCGGGAGCCGTGGACGCGCATCGGCCAAAAGGCAACCTGGCGAACGCCGCCCCGGTTCATTTTGCGGACAACGCGTTACGGGGACTTTCCAGCACATTTCAGAAGCACTCAAGCCGCCCACATGGCAATTTTCCTGCCCACTGACGCGCACAAAATCGCCTCCCTCGCCTGTGCGACGGCACCCACGGACGCCAACCGCCCAACAACCTCTCACCCGCGAATCCGGCCAAGGCGATCACCGCCAGCAGCAAGGACGCCCTGCACGCGCGCGCCATGGCGATTGAGGCGACCGGCCCTGAGCGGGGGGCTGGCGGGCGGAGCAGAATGGGATGCCTTGGGCTTGGAGCTGGAAGAGTGCGCACATGAGGCTCGGCCCCGCGCTCTTATTGGCCCTGGGTGTTGACGGCCGGCTGCCGAGGTACACAGCGCGCTGGCGGACATGGAGGGAGGGGGGCGTCCGATGTCGGCTGCACTATCTGACGGGCCCGTGGCCGAAGCGCCAATGCACTGCTCCCCCGTTTCCCCTCGCCTTTCCCGGCGGAGAGAACGACGGAGAGCGAGGGGAACTTCTTACTGACGGTGTTTAGTGTCCCATTTCCCTGGCCAAAGCTGGGGTCCCGTCGTCGATGTTACTTGGTGGATCCCGTCGCCAGATATTCGCGCCTGGCCGGGCGCGGTGATGTGACGGCGAAGGCCTGATGTGCCGTGACGGCCCGTGAGGGCTGCGGACCGTAATGGAGGTGCAATCCCCGGCGGCGGCGGCGGCGGCGTGATGGCCATGGACTTGCACGATGTCCTGCTGTGGCGAACCGTGGGACATTTCCCGTTGTGCAGCTGCAGTCGCGCCTTTTGTTGGGCTCAGAGGCCCAATCCGTGTTCTTGTACCCGCATGACATGGTTTGGGTTGGCGGCCGTTGTTTCTCCTTCGTCTCGGGGTGTCGTATGAGGATGCCGACACTTGGCATGCACGGCGTCGCCTCCGAAGCAGCAGCAAATCCACCCCGAACTTCAGAACGTGGCGTGATAGCAGGCATCCCTGAGCACGTGTATTTCTACCTGCATGCCTGCTCATGTCCCCTGGAACCGCTCCGGTAAGGAGCAGAGGACAAGTAATGCCACCAAGTCCGCGAATCAAGCGGACCCGGTGAAGGTTATCCAAGCTGTACTTTGGGCTCACTCAAATTTGCAATTGGCGAAGGTACCGGTACGAGATGCATATGCCAGCTGATGCGCACAGCTGATTCCCCATTTAAGCCTTACATAGGACACTAATGAGCACGTAATAATGCACTCGCGAGTGTATATCCGATTAGGTTTAGTCGGACAGTGTGCGTGCTAGACGGTGATAGGACCCTTTCAAGCGTAAATCAGTGAATCAATCACCCATTGCCTGTAAAGATGTACATTAGAAAGCTACCATGCACCAAATAATCCGGCACGGAGACCACCCATGCGATTCCAAACCCAGGCGGCGTTCCTGAACGCCATCTATTCATTAGTTGGAAGGTTTTCGATGTGCAAGAAAAACCCATGATAGAGGAATGATCACTTCCCTTTCCAGAAATCCGGGGCGCAGCACCACAACAGCTCCTTACCCCCCTCCCTTCTCATCTGGTGGCTCAGCTCTTGATGGACGAAAACACCATTACCACCAGTCTTTTTTACATAACAAGGCAAGGAAGTTCCTGTCAGATTCCTATATTGCCCGGGCGAAGCAGTGTCCATGATTTGTTCGGTGGCATCTAATGCCATTGTCACACGCCTCGTTCATTGCGTCGTTCCCCGTTCCCACCCCAAGGAGCCACCCACCATTGGCAACCCACACATCCCCCACCGCCCCAATCCGCGGCCAACTGCCGTGTTTGGAGACTGACAGAACAATGGACGGAAACGCCACTATCAATCCCCTCATTCAATCATAAATCCTCACCATCGATTTGTGCATAACAAGCCAAGGAGGTAGTCTTCAGCTTCCCATTTTCCCCGAGCGAAGTAGTGATCATGATTCTTCATTGAAATCTAACATTCCCCTCATTCATGACGTTGCCCCTCGCTCCCGATCCCGAGAATGCCATCCACCATTGGCACAGCACAACCCGCACACCCCGCACCACTCGAATCCCAGGCCCACTGCCACACTTGGCGTCTGAATGCTTGAAGGATCCCCTTGCCTCGCAACGAAAAACTGAATGGCGCTGCTGATGATGACTGCAGCTGGATGGGTGGAAACGTCACCATCGTCATCGTTCATTTTCCACGCAACGAGGCAAGGAGGTAGCCGACAGCTTCCTATTTTGCCAGGGCGAAGCAGCGTCCGTGGTTTGTTCATTGACATCCAACGCCACTATCACTCCCCTCATTCGTGGCGCCATTGCGCCCCCACCCCCGTGCCGAGAAAGCCAAGCACCATTGGCACAGGACAGCTCGCACTCCCGCAACTCAAATTCGCCACCGACGTCCCCTTTTGGCGATTGACTGGCTGACCGCAGCCCGCCTCGTTATGCAAAGCGAACGACGACGATAATGACAGTTTGATGGACGTAAACGCCATTATCACTCCCATTATCCATGACGCCATACTTCCCTCAACATGCCGAGAAGCCAACCACCACATGCTTGACACCACACACACACACACACACACATGTGCTGTACAGCGTCCCCCGGCCGCTCAAATCGGCGCCCGGCCTCCCCATTACCCCCCACCCCACCCCAGTCCCATACACGCCGTGCCCCGTTTCCTCGCCACTCTCCGCGCAACCCACCGCCATGGCCAG
This sequence comes from Ostreobium quekettii, assembly GCA_905146915.1. NCBI lineage: Eukaryota > Viridiplantae > Chlorophyta > Ulvophyceae > Bryopsidales > Ostreobiaceae > Ostreobium > Ostreobium quekettii. The sequence goes on along the minus strand of CAJHUC010000758.1, from coordinate 8,001 downwards.
GGCCAGCAACGTGGTCGCCTTGCTCGCCGTCGCGGGCTTGGCACTCATCGGTGAGCGCAGCACACACGGGCTTAGGAAAAAAGAGAAGGGCGGGAGGGGGGAGCGCCCACATCGCTCTTGGTGCGCGACGAATTGCCCGACCGCGCAGCGCAGCTAAGCCTTGTGAGCTTGGTCTCGGCCCTTGGGCACTTTCGCCGCAGGGCGAGGAATGCAGAATGAGCTCTGGGCGCATTGTGGACTGAAAACCGGTGCCAAATTTTCCGGCTGGGCGCTGGCCACCGCGGGGAGCGGGGTGGGGGAGGGGAGGCGCTTACGCTTGGGGTGGCTGGGGGCGGTCTGAGCAGTGTCGCCAGAGGCCTAGGGCGACGGGGGGCGTGCCGAGAGCCGTGGCGCCTGCGCCTCGGACGCGCTGGACCGTGCTGTGTCTGCGTGGGGTGCGGCGGGCACGCCTTGCGCCCGAGAATTGCGATTGGAGGCGCGGGGGGGGTGGCCATGCATGGGGCATGGGAATGTGGATCGCGGGTTATCGCCTCGATTCAGCGGGGACCCTTTAGGTAAAGTTGCTTGGAAGACAAGGCAGACCCCTCGCGCCTGTCAGGCCATGACGGCCTTGCGTGTAGAATGTTTTTCTGCCCCTCGTGGGTTGCGCCCTCTCGCCGCCGATTGGGGGCCGGGGTTGGCTCCGCGCGCATGGCTGGACGGAAGCCGTTCTGTGATTGTTCTTGGTGGGGAGATGGGGGAAACAACGGAGTTTCAAGGAGGCGGGCGCGGGCAGCAAAAATCCAATCGATTGTGGTATCGATACGTAATCGATCGCGCCCAACTGGTATCGGAGAGCGGCTGCGGAGGCTTGGGGACTTCTGGCGCCGCAACGCCTCGCCAGCAAATTGTAGCCCATTTACGCATTGCGCTGTTGCATCTAGAACTGATTGAGTATTACTAATAACTGAATGCATGAAAAGATAATGAACCACTAGGAATTGCATTAAGGACGTTGATGAACGGAATGGATGTAAAGGACAGAACGCCTGCTGTCCTTTTGCCTCGGCTGTAAACCGTTGACGTGGACTCGATCGCCACCCCTCGATCCTGCCTGCCTTCATCAACGCATTCAATGGTTACCAAATTGCATAAGTCGTGTACTTTAGTACATAACAATTTCCGCGCTACATCCTAACGCTTGGCGATTTTACGCGGAACAACGATAAAACATAACGGTGCCAAGAAAATGTGGAGCAGCCCGAGCCGCAGGGCAAAGGCCTCTGGACTGCTTGTGGCGTCTAGCAGAGCCAGAGGCACGAGTCGCTGTGGCAAAAAGCCGGCTTTTGAGGCCACATGAACTCAGTGGAGTCGCCATTCCGGCTGTGACCATGATGCGGAGACCCCAAGTATGCATGTGCAGCATGGGGTTAAGTTTGCGACCAGTTTGTCTGAAAGCATGTTAGGCGTCCGCAGCGTGCCGAGAAGAACACATTTCTCGCACCTCACGCATGAATCGAATGTGCTTACATCGTGCAAGGTAGTGGATGTGCTAATATTGGCGCCAGTGTGTGTTGTGTGAAACAAGTTCAGAAAATGATTTGCTCAATACCTCGCTTACTTCGTTGGCGTGGTTCCGAAGTGGTGGCGAATACGCACTTGACGGCGATACTCACTCTTCTACACCTCCGGCGACGTCTGATGCATACTACAAAATCAGGAATTCGTTTGCTTCAGAAGTACATGGCTATTTTCAAATTCTGTCTGCTTTTTGGTGTGACCGTACCCGCCCTTTTCGGTGCCTTGTCAGGCTCGACAGAAGCCCTGCTGCCCGGGCTTACGGAGGGCGTGCCAGAGGAGTGCCAGCCCTTCATTGAAAATCTCGTCAGCAACTGCACGATTGAGCTCCTGGACGTGGCCACCAAGTTCGAGATCCCCTTCCCCGTGCCGGAGGACTTCATGGCGCCCAACATCACAGAAGAGCAGGTCACGAACTACACGGACACGATGCCGCCAGTCAGCGAGATGTAAGGGCCATTCTCCAAGCCTGAAGAATATATGCGCATCCTTATATTGTCTAGGTTTATTGATTCTAGACATTATCTTGATGTTTTCCAGATGTTCTTGCAGTATATCAGTATGGATATGTCTGAACAATGGCTTGAATAATGTCATTAAGTATTTGAGGAATATCTTTATATGTGTTGCTTTGTATGGGCGCAGACTGAACCGATTGTAAGGCTTTATGACATTCTCGAATCTCCAAAATATTATTTGGCTACTTCTGAAAATGTCTTATTTACTGCTTTTACCACCCACCCCTGCCGAGCAGCAATTCGCGATCTGCTCTGGCGCTGTGGACCTCGATTAGAATCGACCAATTTTGCATCACTTGTTGCATCACCTTATTTGACGTCACACGCGAGCTGTTTTGTTTTTTTTTCGCCTCTTGGCTTTGCCACATTCAGTTCTCTATTTCCACAAGGGAGGCGCCACAAAATTTCACACGGGGTGGCTTGCCTCCCCATGGTTTGGTGCACTGTTGCATTGTTGTGCGTGGGGCCGATCAGACTGGACACATTTGAGCGACATCGGATGGAAATCCTTTCACAGGCCAGTGAGTGGTCGTTTTTCCTTCGGCAATGCGTGGACACATACATAATGATGTATCGTACATAACATATTGCGTGGACGATACATTGTATCGGAAACCGGTGATTCCTTGATGGCGAAGCCTCAAGAGAAAATCAAATATCCCGCTAGAGTATTGCAAATAGGTATTTAGGTTCTGGGAAAGCGCTCAGCAACAGCTGGCAAGCGCAGTGAAAACGCGTGCAGAATGCGGCAGGCGTTTTCACTGCTCTTGCGTAATCTTAGGTGGTGAAACAACGGGCAGCAGCCAACGTTTACGTCGTGAACCGTTCTATGTGTGTCCAGGTTGGTGTGTGCTTCCAGAATGGTTGTGTGTTCCTGCGTGTGCTGGGCCATTCTGGCAGTTGCTGTTGGGAATCAGCATAGCTGACGTCACTGGCCGCATTTCGGAGCATCTGATGACCAAATTTGAACTCTCTTTGGTGCAGGTGCTGCACGAACATGTGCCTGACCGCCAACAGCGTAAGTGCGGAGGACTGCGCTTTAAAAATGCTACATCTCCGTTCTGCAAGTGGGGTTTGCGTTTTCCCAGGCTTGGTACTTACGGCGTTAACGCAAAAACGGAGCCGTAAACGCAGGGACCAAGCCGGTATTTTCCATCCATTTTGGAGGCCATTGGGGGTCGCATGAGCGGCATTGCTGCCCCTGTTGTGATGTGCACAAATTTGAAATCAATTTCAACGTTTCAAGCGGGAACAAAATTTGAACGAGTTTACTCTCCTCATGTGTCCTGATCCTTGTTGTATCTTACTCCTACATGTTGGTGGGGCCAGAAATATCGCGTTTTGAATCCAACGGGGGAAGGGGGAAAACAGAGTGGATTTCTTGTGTGTGCAGGGGTGCGGCTGCGATAACGACACGATTGCCGTACTCACGGACCTCCTGCAGGACACCGAGGGGCGCCTCATCACTGGAGGTAAGCGCCGACTCGGGAGGAATAGGAAAGAACTGCAAAGTACTGAGCCTTGTGTCACGTTTCCCCTAAAAAGAAGTGATAGATAAATTGGTAAATAGTATGAGCACATGTGTGCCCATTTGAGCGATCCTCTGGTTGGGTAATTGGAGAGATTTTGCAAGCACACGTCAACTACAAAGATGCATCATAATTTGCATTGGAAGTTATAACGTCTTACAGCACGCGCTGCAACATTGCGGTGTAATTTGTGATGCCATTTCGAAAATTGCCTTAATGGCGTTTCCGTGTGGCGCAGTCTTCAACTACATTGGCGAGACGTGCGGCTTCACGCCCTCCATTACCTTCGTCCCGGAGTCGTGCGATCCGCTGCCAGAAAACATGTGCTGAGTCCCCCAGCGGGTCCTGAGATCACTGGGATCATCAACATATCACTGGGGGTATCATCTGGATCACTGAAGGATCACCGGGATCATTGTTGGATCATTGGCGGGCCATGGGGACCAACATCGCCCCTAGTGACACAGAGCCGGTATGCTGGAATCAAGAATCGATGCTGTGGGGCGATGGGAGCGTCGGCGTGGGGATCAGCGCAACGCAGAGTTACGCTTGTGCGTTGCGCTACGCTGTAACAGGAATCGGTGCCGTTGAGAGGGCTCAAGATGGGGCTATCTAGTGGCAGGTCATGGCGGTCCAGTCGAGCATTATTGCATTGAATAATGTGGAACGAGCATAACTGTGTCGGTATCAGATTACTTCAGTCCATGTGAATGCCGCCGCAGAATTAGATTAGTCCAATATCGCAAGTGTTCTTTCGAGGCAGTGGAAACATAGGAAATGACGTTGTTTCACTTGGCGGAGCAAGCAGGCCAATGTCCTGTTCCTGTCGTTTGCCTACGAACGTCAACTTTCTCGAAGCCCAAGATCAAGGGTTGTGAAGTCGCTGCTTGTTGGCTTATTGCGTCGATGGCATTGGCGCATCTTGCGTGGTAGCCAATCGTTAAGACCGCCACAGAGGCTGCTCTTTTGGATTCCAAAAAATACGTGGCACCACAGCAGGGACGCGGAGTCGGAGATTGGTTACCATTCATAAGGCCATTCGCGCAAAGCGCTTGTTCCAATTGGGTTGCTGTTCATGCTAAATCACGAAAATGCGGCAATACAAGTAATCTCGACACTCGTGCAACTGGATCCCACGGGAATTGACCCAACTCCGTCGTTGCCGCTGCAACGAAATTATGGTCCAATCAAACCTGCATAACCATTGTTTACTACACCCGAGGGCTTCTGTGAGTAGCCGGCAGCCCAACACGCCACAGCTCGTCCCGCATCGCCAAAACCCATCCCTTTCGTTAACCCCGGCCAATACCGGCGAGCACTCTGGCGGACGCCCTCGGTGGCAAAGAGCCAGCCACGGGATCTCGCTTGATGTCCAACACCCCTGGGAGATTGATGGATACACAAAGAATCCCTTTCCATGGCAGTGCCCACACTGCGCTCAATACATGCGATTCAGCATAAAACGTTCCCTGAACAGGCGAAATTGTGGAGAAACCGCATCGCTTATCCTTCCTAGTAGGAAGTTCCCATCCATTAAGTCCCCAGCTGATCCCTTCCAAGCTCCACACACGTGCGCATGAAAGCGCTGTGGCTGCTGTGCTTGAAGGGCGACAAGGCTTCGTCCATTCGCATCGGATTTGCAGCCAGGATGCGTCAACTATGCGGCAGTGAAGCTGGAGCCCTCATCCTGGTCTTTGATTGCAGAACATGCCACCGGGGCGGCCGGCCGCTTGTCCCTACTTAGATAGCAATATGAGAACAAAGCTGCACAAACACCTGAATTGAATTTATTCTACTCAGCTACAACAACGACGTAACAAACTCCGCTATAACAAAAACGGAAACGCGTCTTTGCACAGGTTTATTCAAAACATGGAAGGAGCCAAGCAGCTGCTCTTGGCGCAGAGAGGGTGCTTGCGCAGGGTAATGGAGATGAGTAACAGCTTGCCAGGTACCCCTAATTCCAGTGACCTTTGCTTCCAAATACAACTAAAGTATTGCAGGAGCTTGCGCATTGAGTGCAATTGAACAATCGAACGCCCCAAAATGCTGTCCTCTACTGCTGCTCGCGCCATAACCATGACACGAGGATGGTATTACCCACATTGTGGAATACAGAGAGTTCAGTGCAGCGGCTCGACAAAACCCGATGGCACCCCATTTGCCTGTTGCATTCTCTCGATCAGAAAGTATTCAACTGACCAATGCAGCACAAATATCTCAGCGGACGTGCAGAGGCTGCCTCTGTCGTTATAGGAGATATACAGCGCTCAGTGAGAATCTCAAATACTTTCTCCGTCCCATCGTAAATGTCCTATTTGACTTTGGTGTTTCTCCATCACAAATAATTCACTCGCTTGGGGACCGAGCAACGTTCTGACGAATTCCCAAGGACTCTTACTTGAAGGATTTTTTCTGGAGCACAATTATGTCATACTGAATAAAGATGGGGCTGACCCGACTTTTCGCCCCACTCACGGATATGGCACATGGATTGATGTCACGGTGGGCATTCAGGGGATCAACGAGTTGGTAACTAATTGGCAAGTTCTCGAAGGGCACTTTTCTCCCACCATCAGCCCATCTTTTTATCGCTCAATTGCCAACCGGACTGAAAATCTGCCATACGCTCATTCAATTGGAAGAAAGCAGATTGGCATCGATTTAGATGATGCCTTGCGTTGGAATTAGAGTGTAGGGGCTGCAGGACCGCCATTCCCGCCACTCCAGAAGACCTAAAGTGGTTGGTGGATGACGTCACCACGGCCATGGGGATTGCACTCAAGGCAGCGATCCCAACCAAGCTCAGCTGCCAATACTCGAAGCCGTGGTGGCACCCAGAGCTGAGAGTTCTTTGAAAGCCATGCAACAAAACATATTTTCAATGGCGACGAACATGCCATCCAGCGGATCATTTGGCTTACAAGGCAGCAAGGCGGACATTTAAGGACACCATTAGACAAGCCAAAAAGGACATGTGGACCCAATTTTGTGAAGGCACTGCCAGTCAGAATGCTTGGGACAAGCTACAACAAATTGCCCGGCATGGCTCTACACTGCGGATTAGAAAACTTCGTGATTGTGATGGTAATTTTGTCAACATTGACTCAGCCAAAGCAGCCCTCTTGGGCGAACAATTTTCACCACTCCTGACCATGCTTGGACATGGCAACAGGACAGAATGACGCAATTCACACAGCACTAGATGACTCAGCATCCTGGTGATGGAAACTTTTCTGAATACATTATATATCATGAGGTCAAAATGCATTCTGCATACCAGGGCCACCGGAGCTGCAGGTTTTGATGATATTACTAACAAGTGTCTACGACAGACAGAGGCAATAATGGTGCACATTCTGATCAATATTACGAGGGCTAGCTTCAGATTACAATATTTCCGGTGTCATAGGAAAAGGCGATCGCAATTGTAGTTCCCAAGGTGGGCCAAGACTTGACCTTACCTAGATCTTTTAGGCCCATTTTATTGCTGTCTGTCATGGGGAAGTTGGTTGAACATGTGATGGCCAAAGGGCTAACTTACTAGCTTGAGCCAACCAATTTGGCTTTAGAAAACATAACAATACAGAAATTGCCCTTTGGCGCTTTGTGGAGGCTACCACCATGGCCTTCAAACGAAGTAGAAAGATTAATGCAATTTTTGTGGATTTGAGAGGTGCTTGCGATAGGGTTTGGGGCACCAATTTGCTTTTCTGACTAAATGATAGAACCTAGTACACCAAGCGTGAGCAATGCAAAAAAAGAAAGAACAAAATAAAGGGGCAGAGAAATATCCTTGAAGCGCTATTGTACCGGGATCAATGATATGACAACCATGCATCAAAGGACTTCTAGACCCCTTAATAGTTTGACATTTGCTTCATCTTGGCATTGAATTCCCCAAGTACCAGTCTGACGGGGGCTCAGGGTTGGCATGTCTGCCGTCACACCCAAATGACCCACCAGCTCTTGGCATTCCCGTAGCGTGCATTATCTGAGGAAATTGGGGGATGTAAAATGGTGTCCTTGTATATCCCACACTATGTCCATGATGGGCATATACAATAATGTGTCATATCTCTCTTGGACACCATATAGAGCAATTGGAGTTGGCCCTTAGGGTTGTTAAGAGATGGCACTATGTGCACAGCAGGGGCGTGCAAAATGGCTGGTGACACCCAAACCTTACAGGAAAGTCTATGGCTTGGTCGGAAGATGCCCATACTGGTTGCTTTAGCTGGTGCCACCGAATCAACAGTGCTGGACATGGACTCGGTAGAAGGAAGTAGTATGCTTAGGAGCCTCGGGTGAATAATCCCCCCTACCATATGTAGCAGGAGTTGCAGAAGGGGATTGTTTGGAATTGGGAATCCCTATGGTATGGGTGGTTTTGAAGG
>CAJHUC010000757.1:0-67160 GCA_905146915.1 Ostreobium quekettii | reverse complement strand
AGAGTTGAGTAATCTCCTCGGCGCCCTGATGGCCGGAGGGGAGTCCGCCCCAACGTCATTCACGAATTGCTCTAACAGAAGCAACGTACGTATCTACGAGTGCTCCATTTGGCGCGCCAGCGTGTCCATGACAAGGCGCTCGGAACTCTCTACGAATGCGAAGGGACGTGGGGCCCTGTCCAGCGCCTTGTGGGGCACCTCCGCCCTGGAGACGCCCTCACCGTTGTGAATGAACCCCCCGCCGTCGTACGGGTCCCACTCCACGTAGTCCAAGGCCATGGTGACATATAATTAACCATCCAGGTAATGAGTTTGTGCCAAGGACGGCGTTGGGTGGGCACGTGCCGGCCATGCTGGGCCGGGCTGCCTTTCTGGCCCATTTCAGTGCCATCAAACACCAGTTTCTGTCACCCCTGTGCCCGGGGTCAGTTCTGACCGCCGGATCCAATTGGCAGCCGGGTGATCCTTGTAACCTGGGCGTAGACGAGGGGTCCCGGACTGGTCAAGCTGGCCCTTGGGTTTGGCGGGGAGTTCGGCGGCAAGTGGGAATGGCTATTTGGGTGTGACCCTTAGCGCCCCCTTGGTCTTGTTTTGCACCCACCCGGCCCACCTTACTAGAGTGAGTTTCGGTTCGTTGTGGGACGAAGAGGGAGTTGAGTACGAGAACAGGGGAGCTGGCTCAGGGTTGAGTAACCGTCAGTGTGGCACTAAGTACCATGCGAAGCGAGGGCACATTTCAAGTGGTAGCCAATCGGGTCTTGTATTAGTGAGGTGATGGACAGCAGTACATTTCTGAGTATAAGTCTTGTCGTGTGGGGAACACGGGGGCGGGGGGGAGTAAAAGAAGACCGGTAAGGCAGAAACAGTAGCAGCCCCAGCGGTGGCTGCGCCTGGTGGGCGTGACGCTGATGTTGCACGAAATGGGGCCCGTGCCTGTTGCGTGGATGGCCACGACGCCCCTGTAGCGAAAGTGGTCGCCGTCCACAGTGTACCGCTCACACTCCGGATGACAACGGTTGACGTCCAGTAGGTTTCTGGCTGGGTCCTTGGGGTAGCGGAGCCTGCCGAGGTAGCCGTCCATGTTGCGCATCAGGATGCTGTGCCGCACGCACAGCCGCAGCTCGCAGCACCGCCGCTGGATTTTTTCCTGCAGGCTGTTGAGGTCTCCTTCCACCGCCTTCGATGTGCCGTACATTTCCTCGTCGCTGCCGGTGGGCAGCAGTCTGGGAACAGGCACAAGATTCGCGCGGATTCATGGCGAACGGACAATCTGGCCACATGCGCAAAATTGGGGCACTGATGTGCGTAGCAATGGGAAAACAGACGAGCGGTTTGGATGCGCAAGCGCCCAACTGCGTCCGGAAGTTGCAGCACCAACATTCTGCTCTGCGTGAAGGCAAATGATATCGCGATCTTTAGTTCTGTAATTGTATACAATTGTGTTCATATTCAGATGTATTTACTTGTCTTCATATTTTTTTAATCACTCATTCATACATTACCCAAATTCAAATAAACGAGAAGTTTTGTTCACGCAGAGACATCTGACGCATCAGCAAGTGCATTGCTGTGCAGTCAACGGCACGCACCCAAGGCCCTCTGCATCCCTGCGCACTAAAACTTGTGCCCGCTTGTGCACTTACATTAGCGCCGCTGTACTACAGCGTACAGGTACAAAAGGGCGGGGATGGGGAGGGGGGGGAAGGGGATGAAATGCATGTGTGTCTCTTAATCCGTGCTCAATTCAAATTGTACTGGAAATTCCAGCTGTCGACATCAGAGGTAGCTACTAGCGGCTGCTTTGGACAGCGAGCTTTGAGGGGATCAGTTTGGCATAGAAAAGGGCAATGCAGTTGGTGGCTCATCTATTCGAATGACACTTTATCTACCATTGGTGCCGAGCACATGCTTGTGATGAAAACTGCAGGAGTGCCTTGATAACTCCGCAACTGGTCTGCAGAGACGGGTGACCAATCTGGAGGCCTTTGTGAGTATTTTCCTGACTTTAGATTGGAGTTAGGCACCTCAACCCTGCCCAGAAAGAAAATTACCATCGCCACCACTGTACACACAAGGGGATGCTTAGAGGGGGAAAGTGGGGGCAGCGCTTGGTATCTACAAGGCATACAAGGAGAGGCGAACTCCACTTGAAACCACATGTCAGAAGACTGCACTGCCTCCACCAGTAACGCCTACTACAAGGGAGAGGCTTTCATGAATCTTATGGCGGGGGAAGTAGTGTGAGAGTGGCGTTAGAGTAGTGTCAGGATGTGCGTTGCTCCATACAGGGTTTTCTTCCTTTTCTCAAGGAGCTTTCATAAGGCAGCCATCGCCAAATGCAAAGCCTCAAATCCAAACCAAACCGAGTCATCTGGAAATTTGGTAGGCATTGATGCAATGCTGATGGGCTTGATCATAAACGCCGCGGCTCGTCAACATCCCTGCAACGTGCCTTTCGCCAGCATTGCAGCAATATCGCTGTTGCACTACAACCACATCAACGTTGCTGCAACGGTGAATCAATGATCCAGCATGATTCATCAGCATACCATCAGGGCTGATTGATGCATATTGATGCATATTGATGCATGTGCATTTGCGGGCACTGTTGCATCAATGCCGCGGCACATCAATATTGTAATAGGACCGATTGCAGCAAGGATTGGCAACGCCTTAACAGATCTGGTGCGTCTGCCTTTGTAACGCCCCTTCTGCTGTTTGCCGGGTGCCACCCAATGCCACGGCCTGGCGTCGCAGCCCCTTTCGACTGCAGGCGCACCCCTCGTCAGTTGGCGAGGGTTGACTCCCCGCATCGATAGCGCATGGCACCGACCTTGGAACCAGATCAACATTTGAGCCTGCTCAATGGCGTCCAGCTTGAGCAACATCAAGGTCGCTTGTCCTCGATGGACAATCCGCAACCCTGCCCTCAGAGCAAGATTTGCAGTGGATGTGCCGCCGGACTCGCTGGCCAGCATCGAATTGATGGCCAACATGGAACATCGCCAGAGGATTGATCCCGGTCAAAACTCAAGTGCTGACCTGTGGCGCGCCCACATGGCAAGGGGCCTGGCGGTGGCGCCCTTGTGCTGCAACCCGCTGTGCGGTATCTAGCGCTGGCCACTGGAGGCACCAACGACTTCGCTCAGACGCTAGCCTCTCGAGCGACGCTTCCCTTCTGGATTTGTCATCTGGGAATACTCCAACGTTCATGTATTGCCCGAAGACGCCAAGGCACGCGTTCCCCTGTTTCCCATGTGTTCTCCGAAGACTATGCAGCTCTGATGATTTCCGGACCAGGCACGACATCAGCGACCAATTGCACGAAAAGCGCCTGGGAAGTGCAAGAAGGCAATGTTCCATGGGCTCTGTAGACGTGTGTCTGTCGCGCCGCTCAAAGACCTCCGCCCCCACTTTGTTGGACCGCTGCACTCCCAACGAAAGCGAACAGCGCGGCCGTCGCCAAGAACTGTGCTACGGTGAGTCGAGCCATTGCCATTACCCTGTTGCACGTGTCGCCTCCGCCCTCGGCGCCCTTCGTGGCGACCCGTAGCGGCCTGCGTGTGTACGGCACCTCCCATGCACGTGACTGACCCCACGCGGCCACGTGCCATCATGGTGATCACGTGATCACGTGTCATGCATGCCCAATACTCTGTTGGCACATGTAACACGTACGACATGTGATACTTGTGACATGTGATGGCCACACCACCTTGGCACGGGTAATACATCCTCCCCCCTCCCAATTCACAAAAGGGGGTTGCTGAACCGTACAGTGGGTACGGTTCAGTATACCGAAAATGCAAGATGTGAGAAAGTGAAATGGGGTTGCCTAGCCCCGGTTCACCGCGGTGTTAGCCCTTCACTAGCCGATTCCATATCGTGTAGCTCAAATAAGTCACTTAACACGTGTTGCGGCTAGGGTGAGGCTTGGCAAGGCTTACACTTGGCAAGTTCCCATAGTTACGCGCCCAAGCGCATCAAGCGCACATAGTGGGCAGCAGGACCAGCAAGCTTAAGTGTAGGTACAAGCAATTGTGAGGCGCCTGTCAACTAACATGAAGAATGACCACTGCCCTGTTTGTCAGCTTAACGTAATTGCAATATCCCATTTGCATAACAAGGTAGTTGGATTGCGGCATTGTTGTATTTTTCTCATTGAGCTTGTGCTATTGGTAGTACCAAGGTGCTACTGCTACTATTGCTGCTACCTGCACGTGATGGACATTGTGCGGCATGTGTGCTTGTGATGAATAAAGCACCAAAATGGCCGGCGTACCCTCATAGACGAGCGGGCTGAGTCCCATAGACCTCAAAACCACCAGAGTACAAATACCATATGTTAAAGCAGCCTCCATGTGCAGCTGCCCATTAGGGCTAGTAAGCTGCTGCTGCTGCTGCCTCACCAATGTAAGGATCCAAGCCTTCCACTTCTCCGCAGGGGTGCTGCCGTAGCGAGGCATCTCAATTTAGTGTTTGTGAGCAAACAAACTGAGCATTGAAGCCAAAATGCCTCCACCGACCAGCTCAGCCTTTCTCAACCTTGATTTCACGTCGATCATTGTTCATCACAGCCAACTGACAGGCAATCTGGCAACGGCTCACTTCATCAACAACATAGGTCGCAGATTCACTTCAATCGCCACTGATCGATTGAGGGATAACTACGTTGTTCCACAATGGATACAAATTTTCCGAGGCAGCTAGGTGGACGACGGCGCTCCATTCCAGCCTGGCTCATGCCACGATCAGTAACACGCAGCTGGAGTTAGGGAGCATTTTCTAGAGTTTTAGCGGGGCGACCCTGAGCGGTTTGCAAGGGAGAACTTGTTATGATTTCTGGCATCTGAATGTCGCCAATGTCGTGTCTGATGACGATGGTTCAAACCGCCCATGATCAGCACAGTGGGTCATCGAACCGGCGTTCCTTTGCAGCTGAGACACATACCTGTGTGCTTCGAGTGCCTCTAACGTTCATTTTTTCACGACCGCTGTTCACCAACTCCTCATGCAACTCACCGAATCACATGCGAATGCAATGGGAAGCTGATGGGATAGGCAGGGGGTGTTTCAGGAAGTTGGCCAATAGTGATCCGAATCCTTGAAGGTTATTCCAAGGATCCTCGGACAAGGGGGGCAGCCAGCCGGGGCTATGAATAGGGGGCATGCAGAGGGTTTAAAACAACCATCCACCACGGGAGCTGACTTCCAAGCTGTTGTTTTGGACCAAAATGTAACATACACCTATTTGCCCGTGGAAATCTTGGAGCACCTCCTTGTGTGTCAACATATAAGTGCTGTCCAAGTACAATCGCTGCAAGCGATCGACTTTGGAAACGTGGCAGGGACCGGGTCCGAGAGTGTGAGCACTGGCCCATTGTCGTACAACATGTGGCGCATCGATTTGCGACATGTACAGTGATTGTGACGTAGCCGATCACTGTTGTGATCTGCTACCTGTCACCATCCCCCACATCCAATGATTCCCACTGATCTTAGGATCAGTGGGAATACACTCATAAGTCACTGTCAAGTGCCGCCCTCGCGGCTTCCCCATCCAATACACTACCCTTTTGCAAGGGTTGGATCATAACCAGCTCAATGGATCCACAGGTTGTTGTCTCATCAAACAATCGCTATTGTTCAACATCAATTTTATCACGATCGCCGGGATGTGCCCTCGCTTGCTCCTCTATGCCTCCGCCACGGGCTCCAGCGCCTCGATCACGCCCCTCGTCGCTATGAAGGCCTTCAAACGTAGGCCACACATAGCAATCTTGCTCGTCACGGACTCTAGCGTTCCTTGGGCTCATCGCAACTCTTCATGGGCATGCAAATTCTATGCACGGCGATGCAGACCGCTGCCAGGCAAGCAGCACAATGTAGCCCATGCGATTCTGCCACCATCATCATCATCGTCATCGAGCCTTGGCAGTTACAATCTCGCACCCATGTGTGAGCGCGTCGCTGCAAGTCGCTGCCGCCGTGTGTGCGCCTTTGAGGCGCCCTGCGACTCGGCATCCAAGGTTGCCGTTCGACATCATACTCCATAACGCACGACACATGATGGCAAGCGCAGACACACAACCCAAGGTACGGGACATCATTCGTACATTCGCCAGTTCGGCTAATCATCATTATCAGTTGAGCATCGCTCCCCAAGTGCACGCCACCATTGGGGCCCTTGAAACTGCATGTTCTGCCCAGAGCCCTGCAATGAATGGGTGCAATTTTCAAAGCAGAATGACTGTCCCTTTTGGCCAATTCTGTTGCCATCCAGCAGTTGTAACATGGTCTATATTTTCATTCATCTATCCAGCACCGATCACATTAACTCTGTGATGAAGAATCTAGCATTTTCCACATGAATTCTGCCTTTTTCAAAGGTGCCTTTTGCCACGAGCCCATCATTGTGCCGATGTGGCACAATCACTAACATCGAATTTACCACGTACCAATACAGTACAGTAAAGTGTTGTGTAGGTCTGTATACCTACAGGTCTGTATACCTACACCTCCAGCCTGGGGCTGGACAGATTCTCAATGTCTCGACTTGGCTAGGCGCAAGATTCGGCATGAAAATAGTCGCTCTGTCATTTCCGTGAAGATATCTTCGCATTATGGCCTGAATGCACATGTTCATTGAAAGGACCCGCTCACACACATTAAACCTGCAGCGTTCCTGCACCCACCCCTGCCCCCAACCCCAGCAACGCCACCCTCCCACCGACCTACCCACTGCCATCCTTCAGTCTTACAAATTGGAAAACAAACGAGTCCCAAGTTGAGACTCTCAACCAACCCCCCCCCAGAAGCAGTACCGGCGTGCGTCCCCGAAAAGCCAGCTGCCTGGCAGGGTCGCAGCAAAGAACTCACATAAACGCACAGGGCAATGCCCGTGGTCACACCGATTCTCCGCACCACGTCACCACGCTATTCTCAGATTCATCCGGCTCCAATGGGCACCACCTCTTGGGATGGCTGCTCACCAGCGCCGCCAGCCACCGCATGAAAACCGTCGAATCCAGCTCCTCGACCCCAATTATGCGCGTCAGCGCGTCCATTACGCAGCGCTCCGACCTCTCCACGAATGCGAAGGGCCGCGGGGCCCCGTCCAGCGCGTCGCAGGGCACGTCCGCCCTGAAAGCGCCCCCGTGGCGTTGCATGTATCCCCCGCCGTACTGGCCGTGCGGGTCCCGCTCCGAGTGGCCAAAGGCCACGGTGACCCTGTAGCAGGCGGCGGCCCGGCGCTGGCCCCGTTTGGCGGGCGTCACGCTGATGTTGAGCGACACGGACGCCATGCCCGTCGCGTCGATGTCCACGATGCCCCTGTAGCGACAGTGGCCGCCCTCGACGGTGCACCGCTCATACACGGGATAATAGCCGTCGACGTCCAGCAGGTTTTCGGCGACGTCCCTGGGGCAGCGAAGCCCGTCGAGGTAGCGGTCGATGTTGCGCAGCAGGACGCTGTGCCGCACGCCCAGCCGGACGTCGGAGCACTGGTCCTGGATTTTGTCCTCCAGGGCGGCAACCTCGCCTTCCACCGCCCTGGAGTTGCCGTACCTCTCCTCGTCGCTGCCGGCTGACAGCAGTCTGGGCACAGGAACAAGATTTGGTCGTGGGCAATGGACAATCTGGCGGAATTCGGGCATGGATGTGTGCAGCAACGAGGGACACGTGGTATAGATGCGCAGGCGCCCGATAGTTGCAAGAACCCATTCTGCAGTGTAACGAGTTGAATGCTATGGAGATCTTCAGGTCTAAAATTAGGAACATCTTCATCCACATATTAGTGTATTTACTCATGTATTTGTTTGTTTGTGCATGCATTCATTTATTCAAACAATTTTCAGCTAAATGAGAGGTGTGTTCATGCAGAGTCATCTGACACATCAGCACATGCATTGCTGTGCACACAACAGCATGGACCCATAAAACATGTGCCTGCCTGTGCACCTGCATTGGCACCCCTGCACTACAGCATATTATGAGTACATCTGGGGAAAGGGCTGGGGGGGGGCACAGTGGTCTTGGTGGGATGAAGTGGGTGTACCCCAATCTGCAATCAATTTATAAATATCAGCATCAGAGAAGATGGTTACTATCAGCTGCTTCGTACAGCGAGCTTTGATAGAATCAGTCTGGCACAGCAAAGGGCAAAATGTTCGGTGGCTTATCTATTCGAATGGCACTTTTGATGCTGTCGGTGCTGACCACATTCTTGTGATGACAGCTGCTGGAATGTCGTTGTAGCTCCACAACTGGTCCGCTGCAGTGAGCGAACCATCTGGAGGCCTTTGGAAGTGATCCGTTGATTTTAAAGTGGAGTCAGCCACCTCAGTTTGTGCCCACAAGTAACATTACAATCATCACCATTGTGGACACAAGGGGATGCTGTGATGTGGGAGGGGAAGGGCAGCGCTTGGTATCTACAAGGCCACAAGGAGATGGGAGCTCCATTTGAAAGCACACTGCACTACCAGTACCAGCAACACCGACTACAAGGGAGATGCTTTCACTGAGTCTTATGGTGTGGAAAGTAGGGTCGTAGTTCCTTGCTCAGGATATGCGTTGCCCAATACAGGGCCTGCTTACTTCTCTCAGGGAACTCTCTCAAGGCAGCAATCGCCAAATGCTATGGCTCAAACCCAAAACCAAAGTGAAATTTTTCTGCTGTGGATGCCAGTGAACCTCTGCAGATACCCGTTGGAGGTGATTAACAACAACAGCAGCAGCAGCAACAACAAACAAACAAATAAATCAACCAAAAAAACAATATACTCCTGATCTTATGAATGAATAATTCAGCAATTTAATAACCTAAGTTTAACATTACAAGCTAGCCACACCTAATGGCACTCTGTTTTAGTTGATATTTTGCCCTCTTCCACTCCACCGCCGGTTTTAGGCTTTCCTTGAGCTTTGAGGCTTCCAGGAAGGCCCTACAGCTGATGCATGCATTGGCAAAGCAGCGAGCGTCGAGGATGGCCAGAATGGCAGATAGACACTCCCGAGGCATGTCATTCAGCCTGCATCTTCTTGCCATTACCCTCAGTATTCAGCTATATAGCACAAAGAATGAGGCCATCAGATCCGCCTGTCAATCAAGTCAAAGATGCCATGATTCACTGGAAGGTTTCCAACATTTGAAGGTGCACTTCCAGCTGCTGCATTCATGACTGGTACAGTGTT
The DNA here is from genome assembly GCA_905146915.1 of Ostreobium quekettii. Taxonomy (NCBI): domain Eukaryota; kingdom Viridiplantae; phylum Chlorophyta; class Ulvophyceae; order Bryopsidales; family Ostreobiaceae; genus Ostreobium; species Ostreobium quekettii. Next base: position 57,965 of record CAJHUC010000757.1, on the reverse strand, counting down.
ACTGTACCCAATTAAATCAAGCATATTTGCACAAAAGCAAAATGATTGATCTTGCAAGAACTTGGAGAACAGCAGCAACGACCACACAATGCCCTCTGCATATCAAATATGATCGCAGGGTTTTCATGGTTGTGTGTTCACGTGGGGGAGAAGCAGCACCCTATCATCGACATTGATGCTCTTGTTTCTTCACATGCGCTCACATCTTTAACATTTCCCAACAGTGCCAAGCGCCACCCGTGTTTGCAGCCATATCGACTGCAGGACTGTTTTGCCAATCAAGTATGGGTACATTACCAAAACTTACAAAGCAGAGAGTTTGCTCCTTGAAAACAATCACAAAGGTCGCATTTGGTGTGTGTTTGGATGAAATAAGGTGCAATCAATGGCCGACACTGTACCTGCAACCCTGAAGGCGTGGTCAACTTTCAATCGAGTATTCTGCCTTAGCAAGACCAGCATACAGTGGATGTATGTAAGGGTACGGCACCTGAATGTGGCACAACTTCAATTGAGCAGCTTCAGAACTTAAGGCAACAACCGACTTGGTAAATGACTGAGTTGGCTTGGACATGACACAGACCGATCCTGGTGTGTCGTTGGCTGCTCAACTTTCTGCAATATTTTACTAACAAACAGGGCCCCTGTGATTGGAGGAAGAACAAGTGGCACAATTCAGCTGCTGGATTTGCCACATGCCATGATTCTGCTGCCTTTGAGCTGTAATTCTTTCTTTTTCAGCTCTAACCTTGGTGTTGCATGAACGAGCAGAGTGTAAACGATGCATATCAATGGAGAACAAAAATTTTTCTTTGGATACACAAGCATCCGTCAGCACCTTCAAGCATCACAGCCATTCTCTTGCCCCGAGTAGTCCAACGACATCCAAAAGGATTCTGACGTTTTGGCTCAATTCTACCACAAAACCAATGAATCTTCTGATTATGCTCCCTCCATGGTTTGTTCCAATGATATTGATGGATTGGCCCACCCAATCTAGCTCCCACACGTTGCAGAAAGGGGGTGTTGCTCATTCCTCTGAGGGCGCACAGGGGGGCTTATTGAGATTGATGCCAAGTTGAATAACAGGCATCTCGAATGGATGGCCATGACGGCTCAACGGTTGCTGACACAGATGCAATCAAAATGGGGTATTGATGGCTGTCAAGCGGCCGCTACACGGCGATGATCGCCTACAAGGTCATCACCTGCAAGGTGCAAGGGCACCGCTTTGTATTTTCGTAAGCAATTTTACAGGATTGCAAAACTCAGCGGAGAGGCCGCTTTCACGTGCCGGGCCCTCTTGGCGGCATGTGCGCGAACCCTCCTCCCGCACCACCGGCAGGCCTCGCGAGAATGAGCAGCGAGAGGCCGTGAGCTACCCGCCGTGCACCGATCGCCTCCGGCCTTTGAAAGAGGAGGCGAGAGCTTGAGACGAAACAAGGAGAGACCCAATACCAGAGTAACGTCAGGCTTCGTTGGGGACACGCAAATTGAAATCCCAAATCAGAGCCGCGAGCTTTTGAAGTTGCCAAAGTACACCACAGCGGCCATTGGATCGTGTTGCGAGAAGCCCGTGTCACCTCGCAGAACGCCTTCGGCCTTCACAAGGGCGGTTTCGCGCCAGCGTCGGCGCAGGAAGTCGTCACAATCGCCGCCTCACCACTCTCGACTCACAGGGGCCGTCTTTTCTCCGTCCGTGGATGCCAAAGCGTCGAAATCAACTGGCGGCCTCTCCAGTCGCGCCAGCGTTTGGGCCCAGGTCGGCTGCGCACCGAAAACTGATGAGCCGGCCACATGTACTTCACATCGCAAAGTACTGTTAGCTGACTTCCTCTGCTAAAAGTTCCCTTGCAAGACGAAGCGGTGCCCTTGAGCCTGGTGTATTGTGCAAAATGTTGCTGGCGAAAGGGCTGCATCCTCCAGAAGGACTGACTACAGTTACTGCTTGGCAGTGGAGTAGTTTTTGTTCTTCCGCTGGCGCTCCTTGCCCTTCTGCGCCCGAATAGTGCAGACTGTGTGTGTACAGGCTGTATGGGGCCATTCTCCAATGATGCAAGCGCACTGACAGCATGGTGGTAGCCATGAGGCACGGCGTCGATCGTAGTCCAGCGTTCGAACAACGTTGATTCGACACGATCCATGCAATTGGGCATTGGAAAGTTGTGGGCAGTGCGCTCGGGCACAATGGCCTCCACATGCAGACCTGCCTGCATCGATCGCTGAAACATCCCTCAAGTCCAAAGGCCCCAGAAAGGAGCCAAAGGGAGCCGCAACCAGTCGCATGATCACAACCTGCGTCAAGGCCCTAACAATAAGTCATGCATGAAGGGAGGGGAGGAGGCTTCGGGAGTGATGTTCGCCTTGTTTTCCTTTCCCAAAGTTAGCGGACAGTCCCAAGCGGGGCACCACAGTAAAGCTGTGTTGCATTTAGGGTGTACCGGAGACATGGCGCATTAGAGAGTTGCAGTTCCCTGTACATTTCTTTGAAGTCACCAGCAACGAGAGCTGCATCGTGTACAATCCACCAATGTCCGATACTCTTGATTTCCGGCCATGAGGTCACGAAGGTCATGAAAGTCATTTTCGGGTTTCAGGTGCTTTCAGGTCTTTTTAGGCCTTTTTTGGGTTTTTTAGATTTTTAGGGTATTAGATACATAGGGTCCTTCATGACCTCCAGTCCTGACCTTCATTGCCTTTACACTGGTACTGATGGGTATCGGACAATCCTACAGTCGGGTGGTAATGACACGTAATGCCAACCAGCACGATTCCTCCAATACTGAGCACTGAAAGCGGTGCCGGGCTGGACTAATGGGGGCGCAGCATGTTTGCAGTTGCCACACTGGTTTCCTGTTCAAAACTGGACGAGATGTAATGCATTCAAGTGCATGCTCAGCAACATGGGCCTTCCCAATTTTCTACCCGATGAGTCTGTTGGTAACACCAATGGGGCTGGCCTGTATACATTATGTTCCTTGATGCTGTGGGAGTGGGTTTTTTTCCAATGATTGTGTGTTCCATGTAGGCCACTCGCAAAGGGACGCTGTCTGACTATCTGAGTTCAGCAAAGGCAGTAACATAACCAATGTGTCGAATTTTCACGTTGCCTATAAGGATCTTCTTTCATTCGTTCGCTTGGGACGGCCTGCATGCCATTTCTGCAGGGTCCCTCTCATGCTATGGGGACAACAAGCAGAACGCTTGGCTGGACACGCCATAGGTGAAGGTCGCGAAACCCGCTAATGGCAAGAAACATGTGCGAACACGTGAGCGCGTGAGATTTACAGTTAGGGTAAGGATGTTCCGTTTTGCTCTGAGCAAGCCGCCGACCTTGTGACGTCTGCTGCATACACGGAGGCAGGAGAATATCTGAACTGCCCACCGGGGGATGTGGCCCAGTGATGTGAGGCCCTAAACTACAACCCAGAACCCTCAGCACAGCCCCAAGTAGCCACGCTCCCCAAAAAGGCTCGGATGCACTGCTGTACGTGGTTTTCAAACTCACCACGCAGCGGCAGACGTTACAGCCCCAGGCACTTGCGACTTTGCCGATCAGTGCGTCACACTGCGTGTCTCTAAAGCTTGCTTGCCCGTGTCTGCACCTTGGGTGCAGACACGAGAATTGGCAGCAGCTCCCGGGCACTCCAGTCTGCCCCCTCTCGTCAATCAAAAAACTGCGGATCGCTGTGTTTTCTCTTCCGCTCCCCTTGATGCCTTTCCCAGGGGCGATTCATTCGACGATGCTCTTTCCGCACACCATCAAACCAACAGTCGGGCTCTCCACCTGAGCAACAAAACGTACGGTCATTCGACCGTCGAGGACGCCAGCCATGTCATGACTTCCCGATGGTGCACACCATCCATCGCCTTACAGTGTCCACTCTGAGAATGTATTGGTCCTCTGTCTTTTCCGTGAAGATCTTCTTCCGCTGACAAGGCCAACGCCGGTCAGTGTTTTTTTCAGTGGTTTAGGGTTGAAGGTGTCCGAAACAAGAAGAGATATTCACGGAAAACACAGAGCGACTAATTTCATGCCTTGGGCTGTGCATGGAAACGTGTCAGGCTGACGTCAGCCTGACACATTTCTTTGCGCCCAAACCTAAGTCGACACCGTCCCTTCCAACACGCAAACTCTCTCCCACCTCCTGTGCACATCCACTCCTCTCACGGACTGGCTCACTAGTCCCCCCACCGCGCCGGGTGGCTCCTTATGACCGCCGCCGCCCACCTCGTGAACAGCTCGCCTGACTGGACCTCCGAATACCCATGCCTTCCGCCCGCATCCCCCAGCGGCCGCCTCCTGCCCGGCCACTCCATCCCCGCAAACGCCGCCCTGCCGTCCTTCTGAAAGGCCTCCTTCGGAAACACTTTAAAAATCACCCCGCCGCTGTTGCCCTCGACTACGTTCCCTTCCTCGTCGTCAGCGCTGAGATAGTCGTCGAAATCGGCCCCCCAGCCGTCTTCGTCGCCGCGGTGATCGTCCTCGTACATTAGCTCGCCGCTTGGGGCGGCCACGATTTTGCCTTGGTGGAGCTCCATGTGGAGGACGTAGCCGGGGGCGTCGCCCCAGCGCGGACGCAGCTCGATCTTCACGCGCCTGCTGGTGTTGCTGCGGCGGTCCGTGGATTCTATCCTGCGGCGTTGGGCGGGGCGTCAGCAACATCCCTCCGTTTAGTCGCACTGCTGGATCGTTGCTGGTGTTGTTGGATCGTCCCTAATCGATTGGCTTTTAAAGTGCAACCGCATGGTCTCATCATTTTGTTCTCACTGCAGATCGCTGCTGGCGTTGCTGGATCGTCCTGAGTCGATTGGCTTTTCAAGTGCAATTAACATGGTCGCATCGTTTGTCCGCACTGCTGGATCTTTGCTGGTGTCGCTGGCTGGATCGTCCTGGATCGATTGGCTTTTCAAGTACACTGACGTTGTCGCTTTGTTTCTTTGTTTTGATTCCAAGACAAAGTTAGTGCTGCTGCAGATGTAGTTATTCATTCTTGAGAAGAGTTATACTGTATGTCTAATTCCTGAAAATCGGTAATTAGGAAATAAATCAATAACTATGAACAACAAGGGCCTGACAAAATGTGCGATATCCATCACAATGCGATCGATGCATTTTCATATGTTCATGAATATGAACACTGCTCTCCCAATTTAAAAAAAAGAATGTTTCTTATTCACAAAAAGACATTTGCATCAATGCAATAATAGTGCACGGGGAACAGGTGGAGGATCTGGTGCTAAGCACATGCCTGGAGCAGTACTGAATGCCCTCTCCGTCGTCTTGGTATGTCTCACTGTGGAATGTCCATGTGCCGTCCAGAGAGAACAGCCTGTCCCACAGGCCGCTCCTGGGCAGGTCGAAGCCGCACAGGCAGGTGGCGGCCTCCGCTCGCAGCGCCTCCTCTCGGAGCCGCACCCGCATATCCGTGGCCCGGCGTCCCAACTCGTCCTGCAATGCCTTGACGCGTTCAGCCACGGTGTACGTGGCCCGCCAGCGCTCTGCAGGGGAGCCGTCCGAGATGAGCCTGGCAGTGTCAGTAGGCCCGAAAGATCAGATGCTGGGTACTGAACTCAGCTCACATGAATATGCAATGTATGTGGAGAGGTGAATTCCTTGTTTTATGCAGCAAACAGGCATGTCCCTTGACAGAAGCAGTACGGAATCAACAAACTGATAACGTCATTAAACTCGCAGCAAACATGCAAAAATTTAGGTGCGATTCCACGTCAGATTCCCTGAGATGCAGCTTTTCAGCCGAAAACAAGTACAAAGCCAAGCACCTGGCATTTACAAGTAGCAAGCACAAGCACTGTGTACAAGCCCCAAGAACACACATGCAGTGCAAGCACCAAGTATTGGGACTTGTAAACATATGCCCAAAGGGGTCCTGAGCACAGACGCCGCAGGCTCATCCCCACCGTCTGGCACTCATCAGGAAGTTGCTCGACGCCTGTAGGAATGCCACTTCTTGATTGACACTCTCCCTCAGCCGGGAGGCCTCCAGGATGGCCTTGCAACTCACGATGGCATTCACATACGAGTGGCAGTCCAGCAGGAAGAGAACCTTTGCAAGGCAGTCCTTGGGCAAGTCGCCAAAGCACTTTGGCCTTTTGAATTTGAGAGGCGGCCCACTGGCGATATCAGGGGCTCCTGACATCACCTATTCACACAAGGACAGCTTCTGTTTTTGCTTGGGCAAATAGATTTCAGTGCATAGCTGGGTGCTCACCAGCAGTTCACATAATCGAACAAAGGATCCGTACTTGCACTTGCGAGCAATTGTCATGGATGGGAATGACGCTCATTCTGGACAGGCAATGCCCATGGCTGCTGGATGGTGAGAGAAAAACAGACAAAGCTTTTGGGAATTGCTTGAGAAAATACACACGTGGATCTGAAGATCGTCTGGCATCGCCTGTTAGGTGCAAAGGCACTGTTGTGCCCTGTTAAGTCAGAAACAGTCTTTGTTGATGTGCACAAATTTGTATTGAGGCGAATTGAGGTGTAGCAGGAGTACACATACTTGTCCCGCCTTGCCCTGCACTGTGGGAACATCTCGTCTCATCTCTCCCCATCCAGTTGTGAACATTTGAAGATTGCGCGTGGCCCTGGATGCGCAGCAACACCTGGACATGCTTGATGGACATGTTGACAACTATTTGCGCGGTGGAATGGTGCTATTGTGCGCAAACCCGCTCCCGCCACATCATCAAACTTGGCAATCGGCACTTGCGCCTAGGAGGCAACGCCATCACATTGCCAGTGGAATAGCAGTGCCGCTGGTATCAATCAAGGGGATGGAAATAGGAAGACGGTCGCGGACACAACAAACTCGCGACCGCGCTGCTATCGGGCCGTCGCCCCAGTGAACCGCGCTTGGGGCGGTTCAGATCGACCCGCGAAGGGTTTCCTGCCCGTACCTGCGGCGCCCGATTCTCCATGCCCGCGATCGAGCCAAAGACGCGCTCCTCAGATCGCCCCAGCTCCCGAGCTCCCGCGGGCTGAGGACGTCATCCAGATGCGGACAGCGGCCACGGGAGGCGGTGTGCCCCCCAAGATGTCCAGGGCAGAAGCGGAGGTGGAGGATTTCGCGTCGACCTTTGATTGGGCAACCGGCGGGAGTTGGCCGCCCGGCCCGACGCCGGGGCTTCGCTCCCCCCGGGATGGATCGCCGCAGGCGGCAAGGCGCACGGCTCAATTCTGCCGGAGCAAAGCGCGGCGGAATCGGTCTGGCCAGGTGCCAGTAACTGTGCGCTGGCCCGCAGTTTTTTATCCCCCGCGGTTAGAAGGGTCCAAAAAAGGCGGGGTAGGCAAGGGCTTGTTTTTAAAGCTTGGCGGTGGAACTGTGCGGATTGTAGTGACGTTGTCCAGGAGTTAGCACGAGAAAAGGCATTGCCAGTTGCACGCGATGATGTGCTGCGGCAGCAGCGACAGGTGATCGGTGCCCCATGATCATGTTTCCGCTGTTAGTGCCTTGCTGGAGTTCTTGAGGGCACGGCGAGGTAACGCGGCGACGTCAGGTACGCCGTGGCAGTAGATGTGTAAACGTTTCGTGTTCTGCACCCAGGAACACCCACATTATCATCCACATTATTACTATTTTTATCATCCACATCATCACGAGTGTGGAAAGAGGTTCGTATTCAATTTCTGCTCGAGAAGAGAACGAGTTTCCTTGCAGTCTGATTATCAACAGCAGCACACAACCCCTCTTGGGTAGATACACAGCTAGGGCACACCTCTGTGTGTTGCAAATCTGATTCCTACCCAGTGCTATCCAAAAGCACAGATTCACACGCCAGGAGCAATCCAAGTAGCTTCTCCTGGTGGCTATGATTCAGCAATGCGGAAATTCCACTCTGTACTGTACCCAACAATCTTGGGTGCCAAGTTTGAAGGACACACATCGTCTCCCTTACCCACTCCTGGCTGCTCGAATCTAATGCTGATTATCAGCAGCCGATCGTCCCAGGATCGGACACTTATTCCAGAGGGTAAGAAAACCGTTGCCAGTGGGAAAGGAAAGTCTGTTGCAATTGCGGAAGAGATGGAATCGACAGATCGCCAATGGATGCAATTCTGGAAGAAATGTTCGGGTCGCCAGCTAATGGGCTCGTCAAAAAATTAGTGCATTATTGATATCACTCAGCTGGCGACCCGTGAGGTCTAGATGTGATGCACAGGGATGTCAACAGCCTCAGCACCTTCGCCACACTGACCATCATCGCATTGCAAGATCAAGGTACTCAAAATGCACGAAGATGACTTTGATGACAAAGATAGATGATGGCAACTGCATCATACGCCCAAAGAGTTCACTGAGATACTATAAGATGCTGAGCACAACGTCAATACTTGGTCGCGCATCACACGGAGACACATGAGTCAAACATGCCCCGAATACCCCTTGACATGCTGAGGAGCACCCAGGTTGCCACTGGGCGCGTGTGTTTGCTTAGGGCTGCCCGCCTGGCGGTTTGCCATGGATCGTGGCGAGACGGAGCCAGGAGGGGCGCATGGAGGCGCCACATGGTTGTTTGATGGGAATATGCCCCGTGGGGCATAACGTGGTTGTTGACCGCGGGAAGTGTGGTAGTTTGGTGGGAATGTGGCCCTTTGGGCACCACGTGGTGGCTGTGGGCAGCGGGGCGTCTTGGGTTGAGTTGTGGTGAAGCGGCGGGCGTGGCAGAAAGATTCCGGGTATCAAAAGAGCATCCCTTAGGAATGGAGGTATTTTGCCAGAGGGGTGCGGACGGCGCCGTGGGAACTCTGTATTGTTGCACTCGGCCTGGCAGCTGTAAGAACGGTTGCGCGGCGTTTGCGTGTGCCTCTCGCGGCAGTCTAGGGACTCAGCCTGGCTGCCTGACTCCCCTGGCCGTGTGCGCAACGTTCGCCACAGCCTGAGCGCAATAGCGCTCGCCCTTTTCACAGGTCGCGGCCAGTCTGTGCCTTTTCTGAGCTGCTTTCTTTGCCGCTCAAGACCAACAGTGCCAGCGCGGTCGTCCTGCTGGCCAGAAGTGACCACCTTTTGTCGCTACACAGCTTTGTCGAGGCGAAGAGAAGCATTTCCTGCGTCTTACACCGACGTGCTGTGGACAAGGCAGCCCTGACCCGTGGACCTGACCTCCGTTTTGACTTCATCGACCGTTGAGGACCAGTTGCGACCGGTTGGGGCGCTCAGATCGGCAGCTGTGAGAGGTTCTACAAGCATATTTACATAGCTGGCTGGCAGTTGGACGTTTGCTACCCGCTTCAAGCTTGCCCTTGTCCCTCCATTTTGTTGGTCGTCTCGGCGTGCCAAGCAGTTCTTCGTGAAGAGCCGGTTCGCGCGAGGGGCAAAGATTGTTCGTTGAGTGCACCCTCAACTAATGTGGTGCTGAGGCTGTCAACACGGCTCAGCTGCCCGCTTGAGGGTGACTTTACTGCGCTATCTCCGGGGACGACGGCCAGAATGGTCCGCCGTTCTTTGCAGGTTTCCAAATGGAAGTAACGTAGATACCGACTGGGACATGGCTCTCAAGTTGCAAAACATGCACCTCATTACCTTGAAAGGCGCAAGGCCAGTGCCTTGCCAATCTAGACAGATCCAAAAAAAGCAATTTTAAACCCGCATCCAGATGCCCCAGTCTCCGCAGCACCCCAACACTCTTGTACTAAAAATAAACAACCTCTCATCTCAACACAACTCTTCAGCACCTGGCATCAAATTCGTCCAACCCGCCCAGCCGCCCGGAGCCTTGCTTGTTTCTTATAAGTGGTGGTGCCCGAGCCCTGCTCAAAGACCTCTTCCTTGGCAGCCTGCAGCAGTGCAGCCTTCTTCGCGGTGTAGACCCGCGTGATAAGTTTCAAAACCGAGTCCTCGGGCATGGCGTACTCCGTCAGCCGCTTCTCAATCAGGCCCTCGATGCGGTGCACCAGCTCGACATCGTACTGCGTCACCAGGCTGACCGCCCAGCCACCCCTACCAGCACGAGCTGTCCGCCCGACCCTGCATGGGAACGCCCAGCTGCTGAGAATAGAAACATATAATAGCCACATCACAGTCATCTTAAACAGCCCAGGAATGCACAGTCTATACATAAAGTCAACGCAATACAGACAGTCTGCATCTTGCCAGCCTTGGAGTAGGATGAAGTGCCCCAAGCCGCAGACAGCTCCAGACCAAGACAAAAGTCGGGGCAGCGGAGCATCGCCCGAGTGCTCCAAGTGAATGGACATGCTTACAGGCAACGTGAAAATTCTACACATTGGTCATTGGTCACGTTGCGTGTCTCTGCTGAACTCAAACAGTCAAACAGCGCCCCCTTGCCAGCGGTCTGCACTGAGTGGTGCAAGTGCCAGAAGGGATGTCACTTGCCTGTGCACGTAGTTCCTGGCCATCTGCGGCAGGTCATAGTTCACCACAAGGTCCACTGTGGGTATGTCCAGCCCACGGCTCGCAACATCCGTGGCCACCAGTATGGCCACCCGTCCGCAGCGGAAGCGCTCCAGGGCGCCCAACCGGGCCCTCTGGGCCATCTCGGCGTGCAGGCAGGCCACAGGGATGCCCAGCTGGCGCAGCAGCAGGCCCAGGCCATGGCAGCCGCGGCAGGTGGCAACGAAGATCATGGCGGAACGGACTTTAAGGTCCTCTAGCTGGGTCAGGAGGTGGGTCAAGTACACGTCCTTGACTTTGGCAGGCACAAAGACATACTGCTGCTTGAGCGAGTCTACTGTCTTGAGGCCCTCGTATGCCTGGCAAGGGGGGAGGGGTTGTCTCAGTCAGGATGTATACATGCAATGCTTCCACCTTGACTGAATATCTAAACAACATGGCATTGGAGCAACATTCAGATTCCCTTAGACCTCAGGCCCAAAGTACAGAGTCCAAAGAGCAAGCTTTCGGAGCAATACTGCGGGTTGAACACCATACCAGGATTAAACAGGGCACTGATGAGGAGATGCCGATCTGGACTCAAATGTTGTGTGTTTCAAACCGTTCATGTTGTTTGTCCAAAAGTAACAAGTCAGATGTCAACCACTGTTGAAGGTTGGGAGGCATTTGAAAAGGTCATTTCTGCATCTGTCACCGATCGGTGTCCTGGTTTCTGGTGTACGAAGCTCCGAAACCTGTGCTGCAATACGTGTGAACCCAGCACGCTGCCATCAGTGCAGATAGCCAAAAGATGTGATGCATTGTGCGGTGGTGAAAATGCATCCTGGGCCAAGTATCAGATCAAGGAACCAAAAATGGAGACTGACTGACAAGAAAAAGCAAACCTCAATGTGATGAAGCTCCTGAATCCACAAATGTGCAGAGTTCTAATGCAAGCATTGCCCAAATGCTGCCCATACTACAAATAAGCTGGTACTGTTTGCCCAGCTCGCATGCCCCACAGCTCACCTCATAGATGTAAGCATCTTTCAGAGCTGCTTTTTGCAATCTAATCAACGCCGTGCTCATGGTGGCCGAAAACAGCAATGTCTGCCGATCGGTAGGCAGCACTGCCAGCACGTCCCGCAGGTGCGCTTCAAAGCATGGGTCCAACAACCGGTCGGCCTCGTCAAGGACAAGGAATCGGCTGTTACGAAACACCACAGACAACGAAGGGTCGCTTTCTAGAAGATCCTGCACAAATAGGCATGGAGGGCGTCACTTCTCTTGATGAACAATAGGAGGGCAATGCTTCAGTTTGCCTGTGGTGTCCTTGTTCGAATGAATTTGTTGACACATGGCCGAGTACTATCCTCATACCTTGGAGGACGATTACACTGGTTCTGTTTGACATCAGGGGAGCTGAAAGAACAGCATCATGTTGGCATGAATTCTGCCACAAACTCTTGCAGCACTCATATTGCCAGAAGCATGAAAAATACTCTCCTCACAGGAGTCGGTAAATTCTGCACACCTAAATGTACAAAAGACGTTGCAATGGAATTGTGCTGGTGCAGGGTGGAATCTAGAAGTGTGTTTGTGCCAGTCCAAATGATGCATACTGCTACCATGCAACAATGATCGCACAGAAAGGGCAAAATAACTGTGGGCAAGGCCAGGTGTCATCAGCAGCATGCTGATGTTCTGTTGATGCTCATTTCAATTCACAAAATGCAAGACCCATGTGAGAAGCCTCTGAATGAACTGCTAAATCCTTGTCCTTGTATGGATATGCTGCTGGCAAACAAACTGTATAGCTGATCGTGCTGACTATGTTACACATTTCTTGTGGCAAGACAAACTCAGCCCCAACTGTACACCTCAAGCATCAGTTTTGGTAAGGACAGGTGAGAAACACCCCAATGACAAAAGGAAAGAGGCACTGTGTTGTCCATCGCCATGTGTGGACAAAAAAGACACCAACCTTCAGCCTCCCTGGTGTCGCCACCACAACATGGGGCCTGCTTGTGAGCTCCCTCAGCTGAGTTCGGACGTCCATGCGCCCGACCACCACGCTGGTCTGCCAAGCACAAAGGAGCCACACAATATCATGTTCAAAAACCAAATGGATGGGATGAGAATTTGTCCAGCATATCGTGCCAGGTGCAAGAGCACTGCACTGTACTTCTGCTTTATGTGTTGAAGGCAAACGATCAGAGCAAAACTCAACAACAAGTTGTCTACAATGATGTACTGGCAAATCCATTTGCCAATATGCAATATGCAATGATGCAGTAATATGCAGCAACAAGTACTGCATCCAGAAGTCATCCAATCTGATAACATTTGCTGTCACATGGTGCAGCACCACCCTCGCACCAGCAAGAATATGGCAAACAGGATCTATTGTCACAAAACATTCTATCTCAGTCTTGACAGTTCCATCACAAATTGGAATGTGCAAGTAGCACAGGCAAATTTGCCTATGTTAGCAATATGACACAGGGCCTGGCAGGATTCTCATGAGTGTTGTCAAGCATTTTCAGGGTCTTCCACATCGTTAGAAGCCATCTTATGATATGAGTTCAGTTAATGCACGTGCCAGGACTAATGTGCCATTTTCCACGCAGCATGTGATGGGTACAGTTGTTCCTGACTGTGCCAGATCCGAACTCACCCGAACAGACATCCCTGCACCCAGTGCTTTGAATTGCTCTGCCAATTGGAACGCCAGCTCCCTGCATGCCAACCAACCAGTGGCCAGTCAAACCTCCAGCTGGTGCACACTGCTCTGTTCCTGTTGCAGTTGGAAATTTGTGTGTGGAAACTTGTGTGTGTGACCTTGCATGTGACCGCTGCATAGACGCAAGCCTTGCAAAAATTATCCCTTGCAGGCTTCGCAAATGGTCTGCACTGTTCTTTGGGCGCACTGGGCAACATTCATCCATCAGTATAGTTACAGTTACCCTTCCTTCCAAGGTTTCCACTGGCAAATGGGAGTGGAGCAAATGATGGAATTGGAACAACAATGGTGCCTGTGCGACAGAGCCTTGGTGAAACCTTTGTGGGCTTGACATTTGTGCAAACCACTTGTGGCAGCTGGCCTGCAATCTTTTGTGTGTTGTACAAGACACACTTTAGACACTTGCAAATTTTAGTAAGGAAAAAAGAATATTTATCTCTTGCGTGCTGGGCAAGGGTAAGGATAAAAGAATAATGGATTGTTCGAAACAAATGCATGTTCCCAAAGAAGCAGGTGTCGGTTATTATCAGGGGAAGGCGATTGCACAGCTTGTGCTGGAGGGAATATTGGGCCTGGAGACAGAATCACGCTGGTGCCAAATCCGTTCGCCAGCCCTGAGTATTTGTGCGAAAAAGTGGCCCAAGCCCAAGCCTTTTTTCCCAATTCTGCCACCTCTACTGCACCACCTGCGTTTCTGCAGTTGCATCACTTTCAAACTGAAACACAACTGACAAGAGCCCCAGCAATTTTTGCAAATGCGTGGTGCTTTGCGAACCCTGTAACCAATCTACTCTCCATTGCAAGCATTGCATCCACATCCATTCCCTTGACAGCAGTTTGCACACAATGTGCGAGGAAAGGACTCAGTCCAGAGCTGTGAATCAATAGCAAAGCCAATGAAGAACTGCTTTTACTTGTATGTTTAATGTGAGGCATCAGACAGCAGCATAAGAAAGCCCTTGTGTCAAAAACAAGCAAAAATTTCTGCTGCAGAAGCGCTTGTTTCAACGCCTGCAAGGCGCATGCTCCTCCCCTGCCCATTACTGCCCACTCAAGAATGGAGCCATTCGCACCCATACCCAGTACAACAACACCCCAGCAGGCGTCCCTTCCCCCTACCTGCACACCCCACACCCACAAACATCATGCTTTCGATTTCGTTCTCATCAACAGTGGCACCTGTAGAGCTGCAAACCGAAACAGGGTCCGTTGTTTACTTCCTTAGGAAGGGTTGCTTCGTTGTGTGAAATGTGAATTTCGGGGATTTGAACACATCCTGAACCCCCCCCAACCCCACCCCAACCCCCCACCCCCACACACACATGCCTAGGAGGGGATGCCCTTTGTACGACCTGTTTCTCTTTTTTTGTTGGTAACAAGCCTTACTCCCAACCCCAACCCCACATGCGTGTACCATGCTTTGATTCCATTTTTGTTGACGGTGGCACCTACAGCGCTGCAAAGTGCAACAGTGCCCGCTGCGTACTTGCTTAGGAGGGGGCTTCCATTGCATTACCTATGTTTCGGGGATTTTAATGCATCTTGACTTGCACACAACCCAACAACATCACCAACCCTCCCACCCACCTCGTCGGCGTCAGCACCAGCGCGAAGACGCCGAAGGGGTCCCGCGCCAGGCGCTGCAGCACCGGCAGCGCGAAGGCCGCCGTCTTGCCGCTGCCCGTCTGGGCCACGCCGATCACGTCCCGCCCCGCCAGCACGGCCGGGATGCAACCCCCCTGGATCTCTGTGGGCCTCGCCATCCCCAGCCCTCCGCACGCGTCCGCCAGCCACTGCGCCAGGCCCAGTTCTGAGAACCCCCCCTCATCCCCTCCGTCCAATTTCCTCCTCTTGTTCGCACGATCGACCTCGCCGCCGTCCCCGCCGTTCATGCCCTCTCCCTGCCCCGGAGAAGAGCCAGCTTGCCCGGCTTTCCCCTCCCTTTTTCTGTCGATTTTTCCTTCTTTCTCCTTTCTTTCTCCTTCCTTTCTCTTTCTTTTCTCTCCGCCGCGCCCTTCGCTTTCCGCGCCCATGCGATTGGCCCATCCTGCATCCAAATCTGCTGAATTCGCTGAACTTGCTGCTTGTGGCTCAACCCCTGCGCCTGCCACAGGTGCCTCAGAAGGCCCAACGAGTCCCCCGTCGCCTGGGGGGCTCGCTGCCACGCGCTCATGCTGCCCGCGGTCCAATCGCTTCACCCCTTTGCCATTTTGTCGATCCAGCTCCAGCGCCCTGCGGCCGCGCTTCTTCCCCGAGAAGAGGGTGATGCCGTCCAGACCCGAATCTTCGGCAGGGGTTGCAGTGGCGACATCCTCGACAGCCCCATCGTCGCGGCGCATCCTTGGGCGCGACGGTGGGGAGAGAAGGGAGAGCGCTGCCGGCGGTCGGGCCCTGTCGCTGACGGCGGCTGCCCCCTTAAGTACATGCTCCATGTATACGGTGGCTGCCGCATTGAGCGTTCTTCGGCCGCTCTGAGTACAGGCTCCAAGCACCGAACTGTACATGGAGGGGCTGGCGACGCCCGCGACTTGCACACTAGGCACTAGCAGTTGCTGCTCCTTCCGCCATGATCGCACCGAGCAACATCACACGATCGTCTTCCGTGCTTCTGTTGCATTCTTCCGTGGTTTATTCCGCCCTGCGGACGTCTTGTTACTCTTTGGCCGCCCTTCTTCAGAATGGAAGCGGCCCCGTGGCAGCGAAACACTCTGTCCTCATTTTCAATGCCGACTGTTCGTAAAGACTCATTTGTGGGCACACGTGCAGAGTAGTGCTGCATAGTGGTATCTCCACCCAAACACAGGCAGGCTTGGGAAATGTGGCTGGGTGAAAATAAAAATACGCAATACTACACGTATCTTGGCAAAATATAAAGTATGCGTATTTTTAGACGCATTCTTGATCAGTTACATT
Source organism: Ostreobium quekettii (assembly GCA_905146915.1). Lineage (NCBI taxonomy): Eukaryota > Viridiplantae > Chlorophyta > Ulvophyceae > Bryopsidales > Ostreobiaceae > Ostreobium > Ostreobium quekettii. The sequence continues at coordinate 41,951 of CAJHUC010000757.1, read as the reverse complement.
AAATGTCTATTAATTTGGCCAATTAATGCGTGAGATATGCAACTTGCATCCCACGGACTTGCGACCTGCAAGTCACGAGGGAGCTGGGACGCGGCAAGCAGTGAGTGGCGATGCCAAAGCGCCCCCACGCTGCAAAGCACTTCGCGGATGTCACTGCCCGACGTGGCACGTGTGTGTACCATGGCGTCGTTGTGACGGGTGGCGATAAATGCCAGCGTTGCCATTGGCCGGCCTCACCGGATCTGGGGTGTGGGCGTGCCATGGGGACGTGTTGGACGCTGTTCGGGAGGAGATGACACGCCTGCAAGAGGAGCGCCGTGAAAGGAAACGGTACAACGAAGCTGCAAGGAAGGGCAGCAGCATCTATCCGTCTGCCAGGCGTCATGGATGCTGGATGATTGAATTTGCATGTCAATATTGTTGTAATTGTGAAAATTGTTGTGGTATTTTAGACACCGTTAGCACATTTCATTACAAGCTATTGCCTAAATGAAACCTGCGCCTAGTTCTTGGACGAAAGGGGCCGGAAAGTGTCCCATACAGGAAGTGAGAGGCCCCGCGTTCTCACCCATAACTTGAATATCTACCAAGATGCGGAAAGCAACGCATGTCCTGACTATTCACAGCCCTTTTGCAAACTAACGTTTTTACGCGTAAAAACGTAAAAGCAAAAACGTAAACGTAAAAACCAAGCCTGGTTGAGCCAGTGCGCATTCCCCGTGGGCTCGCCGATAGGACGCCTCCAGCAAAGGGCATCCGCCTTCACCCAGGAGCTCTGCATGCTGGCCTGGATGATGCGCAACGGGTAGCTGGCGATGGTGGTGCGCACCAAGGAGCAGGACGGCGGCGCCCCGAGCTGAGACTTCCAATTATGTGGGTTGCGGCAATACGGGTGCCCTGGAAGGTTGGGACAGAAAGTGAGCCTTGTAAACTCAACTTTCCAATCGGTCTTTCGAAAGAACGCACTGATGCGTGGTGTCTCTTGAATTTAAATCTGGAACACCAGTGTGTGCATTCAATCAATTGGTGTCGCATTTGCAAGGCCAGCCGTTCGACGGCTCTGCTGACCAGACAATTAACCGATGAGTCGAATCAGTCCACCAGTTGCTTGGCCAACCAATCGATCAGGTCATGACCTGATCATCGGCGGACGAAGGGTGAAATTCGCAAGACCACGCGAGGAGACACCCGATACTCGCATCTACCTTCCTTGAACGTTTTGCTGCTGTACTAATGGAATAAGATCGAATTTTGCTGCTTGCAGCGGCCAAGGCGCCGGGTCATGTGGCTAATGCTTCTGGGCAGACGGTCGAATGAACTCCAATACTGGCGGCGCATTGCGAACGAGTTAGCAAGCAAAATGCTCATGGCATGCCGCAGGAAACGAGACGACATACCACTAGGGAAAAAAGGACCAAATAGCACTTTTGCCAACACGCATGTATCCAATTCATCACTGTTCCGCACGCCAAAACAAGAAAATAACCCAAGCCGGTAAACTGTGTACACGCTTGTTCACGTCTTATTTGGGCCTTTTTTCCTAGTGCACTTTGGCAAATGCGCTTGCCGAAATAGGCCCGCTAAAGCACGGAAATTGGTGCAACTTGCGATCAGCAATGCGCAGTGTGCACTGTAGAATGGACACAGCAAAAGCGACCGCAAATGTGCTTGTACTTAAATGACCAGAATGCAAGCGTAGCAGCATGTCTGTTCGAAGGGTTGTTGCCCACAGGTTTGGCATGTGCCTTCTGAATCGATGGCGCAACGGCCAATGTTTGTTAGGCGAGTTGAAAGCTTTTGACAGAAATTGGATGCGGGCGGCGCGAACAACTCGCGAAACAATACAGCTAAGGCTGAGAAATCAACTTTGGCACGGGATGTGTTGATTTGTGTAATCTCACCATAGCAGTGGGTGCAGGCGGGCGGCGCGACATGGTGCTCGAGCAACAATCGTCTTGTCCAGCCCATGTTTGCAGCACATGGTGGTTTCTGCACGTGTGTTGCCCAGCCAATCGACCAAAGCGCGCACACCATTCATCAACTGATCGTGGGCATAGAGATCTGTGACACGAACTGCGCGCGGTTCGCGAATACGCGTCACGAGAGGGCGGCTTGTTGGGATGTCACCGCCAGCTGACCGCCATCGCGCTCGTTATCGTCGCTTCAGACGGCTGTCTGAAGCGGCGGTCGTGGTGAACACGGATCCAACCCCTGCCTGTCGCTTCCGGCTTTGCAAAGCCGGAAGCGACAGGCGGGATCTGGATCCGTGCTCACCACGGCCACTTGCACAGGTCGATAAGGCGCAGGCCCTCGCGTGGTGCTGCCACCTTCGCAGGCCTTCGTGTTTGGCCCATGGCTTCGCTCCCGAGACGACTTCAGGGCGATCCCTCTTGGCGCCTACCGCACGTCGCCATGCGCGGGAGCGGCGGCCGATCGACAGCCGCCGAAATTGCCGCTGCGTCGGAGCGGGGCAACGACCTCGCCGACGATGGCGGCAGCGGCACCGTCGCCATGCTCCTGCCCATCCGCGCTCGAGGAGCCGTCGAGAACCTGATTTCGAATCTGGAGGAGCTGGCTGCTTCGCTTGAAGCCGACCCGGCTGCGAAATACGCCATCGTGTTGGGCGTGGACGACGACGACCTGGCGCTGTCCGACGCTGCGACCAGGCTTAGAATCGGGCAGATTTTTGCGCGGGCGACCGATGTGCAGTGGATGGTGATGCAGCCCACGTGCCCCTTTGCGGCCTGCCGCGCGTGGGCAGCCATGGCGGACGTCGCCTTTGGTCGCGGCTTTGACTTCTTCCTGCTGCTCGGGGACGACGTGGCCTTCGTTTCCAGCAACTGGTACGGCATGATGGCGGAGGCCTTTTGCGGAGTGGGTGCTCGCGCAGGACTGCCTTTCGGCATGGGCGTCGTGGCCCTGACGGAAGAGACCAGCCCCTCGTGGCCGACATTCTCGGTGTTGCACAGGAGGCATTTCGAAATTTTCGGGAGGTGCTTCCCAGAAGAGTTTTACAACCAGGATGCAGATCCGTTCCTTTTTGAGCTGTACAGGAGGCTAGGGTGCGCAACATGAGGGGAGGGGTGGTTGGGGGCCTCACGGAGCGCCCTCGATCGGCGTACCAGCCGATTCACACAGAATGGCGGACGGATCTGCTGAATTCTTGGTTGAGGATTCTGGAATCAGAGTGCGCTAGAATAAAGCCGATGGTGACAGAGAGGAGGCGGCTGACCGTGGACGTTGCAGTGCCAACTTTCAGGCTGGATACGGCACGCCTGAAAGGCATTCTGGACCTGAGATGCTCGACAGCCGACGTGCGGTTCGTGATAGTGGTGGACCGGCCGCGGGATGAAATCGCAAAGTCGTCATTGGCATGGTTGCATGAGATCGATGCTGAAAGGGTGGACGTTCGGATTCGCATGAATCCGTCAAATATGGGGGCGTCGTTCTCGAGGAACAGGGCACTGCGTGAGTGTCACAGTGAATACATTATTTTCTTTGACGACGACGTGGTGCCAGACGTGCGGGTGCTGGAAGAGTACGTGAGGTGTATGAAGTCCCATCCGGAGAAGGGTGGGTTTGTGGGCATGTCTAGGGTTCCAAAAGATGGCCGCATTTCCACCACGGCTGTCCACATGGCCCAGACATTTTTCATGTGGGAGGTAGCCCAATGGTCCACACATTGTGGCAGGAGCTGCCCTTGGGGAGTTTCTGCAAATCTGGCCTTGAAGTGGGCGGAAAGTTTGAGCTGCGGTGAAGAATTTCCCAAGACAGGAGGAGGTGAAGACATAGATCTCTGCGTCAAGGCAGGCGGTCCCCAAGGGGCCCTGGCGCCGGCTCCCCTTGCAGCAGTCGTCCACCCTTGGTGGGGCGGCGGGAGAAGGCTATCAGTTTGGAAACGGGTGGCTCAGTGGGCAGTAGGGGATGGGATGCTGATCAACAAGTACCCAGGCTTTGCGTACAGGAGCCTTCTCAATCTACCGGAAGGCCTGCTCCTGGTTTTTATTGCGTGGGTGATTGCAATTGCTTCGGAATGGATCCTGAGGGGAATTGCCGTCGGTTTTACTGTTCAATGGAAGGTGTTTGCCAGGTTGGCAACATCGATGGTGGCCGGAGACATCTTGGGAAATTTTTGCTGGACGTATTGGGGCAATGGTTGCCAGGAAGTTACCGGCATTCTCAGAGTTTTTTCTTCCTTGGAGTCTGTGGCCACCGTTTTCGCGAGCAATATGGGGAGGCTGTATGGGCATTTGTTGAGGAGGGAATTCTTCAACGTCACGAACAGGTTTGATTGGTTCCTGGGGACGCTACCTGAGGGTCGCGTTTACGAGCGGAGACGGGCCCGATGTCATATGATGGCATGGACTTTTGTGTATTTGTTGGTCTCCATGTTGTGGTGAGCGTGACCACATGCATGTTTATTTATTCTTATCCTAGTCATTCCGGGTTCTCTAGGCAGATTGTGAAAAAGTACTGCCAATGCATGTGGCTGCTGTCGTGGGTTGATCAGTTTGCGTGTGGGTCAGAAGGGTCGCATTCATGAAAATGCTGTCGCATGCACTGCATGAGCAGAGGCTTGGCTCTTCCACAAATTTACTCTCCCTTATTCTGTATTGTCGGCTGTATCATCTAAATATGGAAGGCAACAAAGTGCAAAAAACATCCAGAAACAAAATGAAAAGAATGCAAGCTGAAACAGCGAATTTACATCAATGATCACAAGATCTACCATATCTGCAAAAATGTGCTGCTCCGAATCATTCGTCACGTGTCTCGATACATTTGAAATTCGACAGCAGCTCTTCTGCGGAGCTGTGCAGCGTCTGCTGGGACCTTTGGTACATAGCCAACAAGGAGGGCTGGGAGGGAAAGTGCTGATCTTCCTTAACGCCGTGCACCCTAGGGTAGTACTTCTTCCACGTCCCTGGTCGATCTTCAAAAGTCTGGCCGCCGACCGTCTTTTGCACCACTGTACCTATTCAAACTCTTGGCCACAACAGTTGTTGACTGTTGCAGTTTGCCCGCAAAAATGGCCAGCATTTACTGACCATCCTTAGGTTCATGGCAAATTACTTTGGGGGCGCTAAGTACGTGTTGTGAGGGGTACAAAGTGAACACTGGAATGTGCTTGACATGGCATGATGCTGACAATGTTGACAGCGACTCAGTCGCACCACCCAACATTTAAAGGCGACGCTGCAAATACGGCCCGCCCACCCCAGTGGGGCAGGGACAGAGACACAAGTCCTGGGGAACTTGTGGGGTCTTGCTGTGGTCAGTGCTCTGCCTGGCCTGGACGGCAACGGAATGTGAGGACGGCGTTTTCAGCAGGCGACGACGGACTCGTCGCTGCGCTGGCTGGGTTGGTCTCTCAGGGTCGCTGCTTGAAAATCGCTCAAAATTCGCTGTTGGCAGGATATGATCGATGCGGAGTACCGGATTGCGTTGGCATGGGCACTGGAGTCGGTGGAATTCGACTTTCATGGCGGTCGCCACTCATGATCCGGCGCCAGGGGCGTTGAAGTTGAAGGGGAAACGCGCATTAAGTGGCGACCACGGGTTTGGGAGAGTGGCGCGCGCCCATCGCCCAGCAGTGGTGAGCGCGGCGCCAGCAGCGCTTCAATAAGGGGGCTTTCCACTCCTGGTCGTTATTTGGAGGGTGGCAGGCCTGCCACCCCAGGGCCCTAGGGCCCTAGGGCCGGCAAGACTGGAACAGAAATCCAGGAAAACTTAAATGCGTGGAATCGAGAAACAACAAGCCCATTCCGGTTCTCCTTGCGATCGAGCTGCGAAGTGCAAACAACACATATTTGCATATTTTCGAGAGTTCAAGCTTTTAAGTTACTTATAATTGGCATGCTACACCACTGGCTGTTAGATTTTGCAATGTGAATTGCACTTTTAATCTTTCGCGCGATTAGGACAACACTTGTGCGTATGTGTTCAAGTTGGGTAAATGCATGCACGCATCAAATCATGTGTTCCAATGCAAAGTGGTTTATGTGTATTATAGCACGTGTATGTTTTACTGGCAGACGAAGTACGTATACTACGGCATGTACACAATCCTGTTCGAGTTGGACTTTGTCAACGGCCCAAAACGCATCTGTTCGAACAGTTTGACATCGCGAATTTGAGATTCAAATTACCAGCCATGGGGTCGACATGGTCTGGATCGAATCCGTTGGAATTATCCAAGCCAACGGATATTGTCTCCAGGGGAATGGGCACGCAGCTGCTGTGTTGGTACTTCCAAAGTGTCCATATACACAAATTGTGGCGCAGCTGAGCCCTGCATTTTTGGTGTTGCAACGTCGCTTGGGATCCCACTGCTTGGTGTTCAGGCTTCCCAGATCCTTGATTTCCTTGTGCTTGGAATGGGTGTATTTCACGTGAGTGGCCGTATCGGCAAACGACAGATTGGGGATCATATTCTGAAGCTCACTGAATGCAACTTGCGCAGTGCGTGGCACAGTAATGATTCTTGGAATACCGGTAGCAGAATACCAAGAGCAATCCCAGGGGATCGCGACGTTTAGCCGGCGAAATGTGGCGTGAATGGGAGAGTGCATGCACTTATGGAACTTGGGAATTATACCAACCAAGTATTCTTGTACCACTTGCGTGATTCGTTGATTGTGATGAGGTCCTATGATCATAGCACCTCATCACAATCAACGAATCACGCAAGTGGTACCCTCTCATGAGAGGGGAGATGGACTCGTAGGGGAGGCCACGAATGACCTTTAGGAAAGAGAGTCGCTCCGAGACAGTTGTGCAAGTCAAGATGGAAATGGGGCTTGAAAAATGTGGCAGAACTTGGAAATGGGTGGAAACGCGTCCATTGAATTTGGGTTACAGACAACGGCATGGCGCTATTCACTAGCAGATGTGCCCGGACGGCAAGCTCCCCATAATTATGAACGTTGGTTTGGAAAGATTTAAAGCAGCGGAACGGCATGAAAAGCTTCGACGTGGATGGCCATGAGGAGGAAATGGCGAGTACATTGTGGAAAGAGGCACGGCTGGTTGTCGTCTGGACGTCAGGGCACATCAGACGTCCCTTGCCGGCTCCAGTGCAATGAAACTCGTGATGCAGCACATCACAAATGCGTTCCCTCTCCAGTTCAATCAAGAGACACTCTAAATCCTCAACGTGGGGCTCAGAGATTTGTGTACTGGGAAGTCACGTGGCGTTTTGGATACATTTCCATTAGCAAACGTGCAAGGCAAATTGCGTGTTTGGTCCTTGTGATTTCGTGTGCAATGTTTCAAAAGGACGCAGCCATGCATGTGAAGAATATTACCTTGCAATTGGGTCTGCTATCGTGGTGGTCAACAGGACTGCCTGGCATGCGAGCGCGTGTTGCCTACGTTGAAATATTTCAACGTATTCAAATTTCCTGGTTTGTTAATAGATCATTTACCCAAGCTGCATGTGGCTTGGTGGAGGCTAGACGGACGACGAGGAGTGTGGGGTGGTGGGGTTGGGAGGGAGGGTGGGGACTGATTCTTTGTTGCGTTTAAGTAAGGCGGCAACAGACATTGGAGATCGATCCGAGCTAGTAGCGAAGATACTTGAGGCGCTGGCTGAGTCAATTCGCCTGTGTACAACTGCTGTTGTGCGTGTTGTGTACACTAGGAAAAAAAGGGCCAAATAACACTTTTGCGAACACTCACAAAACACATTTCATCAAAGTTCTGCACGCTAAGAACACAAAAATAACACAAACCCGTAAACTTTGTACACGTTTGAACACGTGTTATTTGGCCCTTTTTTCCCAGTGGTATGTTCACATTCTGCGCCTGCAAGATGGGTTTTACCCTTCGAGCGGCAGACAGCTTTTGATCCCCATTGAGGTGGCCACTTGATGCGCTTCGCGTTGAACAGAGATTGAGACGCCCGTGCGGGATCGGCGCGCCACAATTGAGTTTTGCTCCTTCATATACGAAGGACCAGGTTGGTGTACATTGCCCACTCGAAATGCCATCATCGGACACCGTGCAATTCGTTCTAGCCAATGCGTTAATACCTATCAAGCTTTCCATCTCCGTGTTTTGCTCCCAGCTGCGCATCTAAGTTCCCATGTGCATATTCAGGACCAGAAGACAGACACCCGTGCCCATGCGCATTTCCGCTCGTAGTTGGCTTGGCGTTGGACAGACACAGCCACGTTTCACCTTCCCACTGCAACTTCTCGGCCCACCGCGTCCTCGAGCACCCGTTGCACTAAGCGCATCCAGCCGCCACGACGAATTCAGAAGACGATCATAAAAAATTCGCGCCCTGGCGGTGTTTGCGCAAAACACCACTCATCCAAACAATTGGCATGCGAATTTGCGCGGAGAATGGCTGAAAGGGAAAAAAGGTAATAGACATGTGAACTGTTGTCTTTTCTCGTTTTCTGTCGACCTAAGCACACCCCTTTCACGTTCTTCTACTTTGCGAACAAAGAAACCTCGAATAAAGGATTTCTAAAGAAACAAATTCGGCATCTCCGAAGATGCCTCCAGGGAAATTTCTCAACAGGTCTCGTTCAACAGAATACATATTATCTCGATCCCTTTTTGCAGCAGGTACAAGGAACTGGACGCAATTACTTCTATCCAAATCGCAGCGAACTGCCGTGCTGACCTTGTGCGCTACCGCGCCCAATCCTTCCTCATAGCGCAGCGACGCGTTCTCTTGGTCGGCGGAACTATGCCCACATTTGCCCACGCGCCTCCAGCGAGGCATTTCGCTGCTCGCCGCTTCTTCTGTTCCGGTAAAGATCACCCTGGACAATACTCACCCTGTATTTACCTATTTTTACGCCTTTTTACACGTAAAAATGTAAAAGGCGATCAGCTTTTAGAGCGTAAATAACAAGCCTGATAATATCCATCCGCGCGAATGGTTGTAGCCGAGTTACACATGTGCTTGCGTCCTTGTCGACATGGTGGCTTCGCGGCACCGCTCTCACAGCTGCTGATCAATGACGCAGAAACGACGCCAAAGTGTGTTGAAGCTCTCCGACGACCGTTCTTGAGCGCAGCTGCAGCGCCGCACGGCCCTTCCTCGATGGAGCCACTCGGCTCAATGTGGGCCTTTAGCTGTTGCCAAAATATTTCTGGACAGTATGGCACGAGTCTCCGCACTTTGCAGCTTTCAATGGACCATTTCTTCCCCGAAACAGTGTTTACCACCCCAAATGTGCCTCAAAGCACACATGTTGCAAGTGGCCAGACCACCAGCCGGACGGCGAGATTCACAGAGCAACCGCATTCTGCACGTGGTTGTTCAACTCTTCCACCATGGCCTCCACCGAAGCCAGTATGGGTCGGTAGTCCGCCTTCCTCTCCTTGCACCTCACGGCCTCCCTGGAGCTTTGGAGCGCTTGCTTGGCGACTCGCAGCTTGTCCACCAGATTTTGCACCGCCACGTAGGCGCCATTCTGCAGGAGCTGTGCCTTGCGCGCTTTGTACTTGTTCTGCTTTGCGGAAGCGATGGCCTGCAGCGGGCGCCACTCTTGTTTTACGCGGCAATCGCAAGAATGCAGCAGACTGTATACAGTACGTACTGAACTCCAATGTGGCGCATTACATGAGATTTTTCCATTTTACTCAATCCCCGCAGGCGTGCATGATGTCATGCATCATGTCGGCTACCTCACTGCCTTGCTGTTGAAAATAGTGACATTGATGGTGATGATGATGATGATGATGATGATGTGCCTCTAAGCGGGACGAGCAATGAGCAGTTTACGGCGTTGTCCCATGTCAGGTTGCGTCGGTGAGACGGCAATCATTCCGCGCACTGGAAAGTACGAGTGTACGAATATAGCTCATCGGAGTGATTTGGACAGAAACGCATGCATTACTGTTTGGTTGTCAAAATTGACATGATTTAAGTGATTTGCACCTCGACAAAATATGACTGTGGGAAGCTGGCTTGTGCGGAGTCCCTCGCGTTTGCTGAGAGCTCACCTATGGGAAGTTTTGGCACAAGGCCATCCACTAAACCCAAGTCCTGTAGCTAGCATGTGGTGCATTTCCGATGGTTTTAGGACATTAAATATCAGATGCACCAGATCTTTTTTCTTGAAAATTGCAATGTCAAAAATGTAGCAGGACACAGTCTGTTTAATCCCGCACAAGAAATATTTGGTTCAATACCAAAATTGTTCTTGCGCCGGCAGGAAATCAACGGACAACAATCGAGCAAATATCGGATCGAAAATAATTGAGCTCCCTCCTAAATGAAATTTCATTTGCACACAACTTTAACCTTAAAATATGAGAACTTCCCGAAAAATATCAGCCCGTATTGGGCCACAGAATTCAGGGCTTGCTAATTGTTGTTTATCAAATATGTCTGCAACGGGTACAAGTGTTCTCCATTGTTCTCCAACATAACTTTCTACATCAGCGTTTCTGTACCGCCCTTCTGATTATTATTATTTGGAAATCAGCAAAACGGAAAAAAACAAATGTAAGCGTTTTTCGCGTCTTTTGCTGAAAAACTATTTCTTTAGCTTTTTATCCCAATGCCCCTGGTGGCTCCAGCGATTGGGAAATGAGAGGCAATTTCAAAACCCGGTTTGCTGGCCTCTATCTGTGCTTTTGTGAGGCTCATTCCACCATAAAGTGCCTCGGAATGTTGATGAATGAAACCTGGGGTCTAATGTTTTGGTGGCGAATACATATCTTATTCGAGGACGTAAGGAATCTACGTGTCAGAAACAAGTGCCTCATGCACGTCCCACACGACAACGCCCAGTCAAGGTGCGAGCGGGTTTAGGATACCTGTAAAGCACAAATAATCTTTGAAGATCGGACAGCAATTTGCATAAATTGGGAAGGAACGTCAACAGTACTCCAGCTGGTATGTGCCGATGTGCATCAGTGGGTACTCCATACACGACCCGACCCTTGGCTGATGCTTTTCAACAAGGACACAGAACTCGAACCCCTTGCGTATTCTAAAACCTCAGCTTTACGGTTTCGACTCCAAACTTAGAAGCGGTCCCCACGTTCAACATCTATCTCGATTCCTACACGCATTTTACATTCCAAGGATCTGGGATTGGAGGCGCTGCGATACCCGCCCGAAGGCCACGAGCCTTTGCAGTACTGCAACTCCCCACATCTGTGGAGCCTTCTCCACTACCGTAAAATATACAACCCTTCCGGAAAACTGTACCGGTAGACTTTTTGCCCCGCATGTCGTTTTCAGAGCGCTGTTTTTATTTCTTTCACGTCGCTCCGCAACAAAAGGCCAAACTTTTCTTTGGTATTTGTCAATTTTCCACGGCAAAAATTCCAAGTGTTAAGCTAATATACGAAAGGGCTGCATATGACACGGTACGACAATTCCAAGAAGGCGGTCGGGAGGGGCGCTCACCTGCATCGCCTCCTTCCTCTTCACTATGCCTTTCAGCGCGGCCTGCAATCGCGCCTGTTCCGCCCTGAGCTCCCCCTGGATGGCCTCATATCCATTGAAGCGCTCCAGCTCCTCAGCCATGACGCTCGACTGCTCCCTGAGGGCCTGCAGCTCCTCTCCGATTTTGGATTCCAGGGCTTTTATCTTGAGCATCTCGCCGTTGCGCACGTGCAGCTCGTCGGTCAGGCGCTCCGCCTCGCTCCTGTCGTCTTGGCCGTCGCCGTCCTGCGGGCAATGCAGGTGACTGGGTACGTAATGACGACATTGAAGAACGATGACGAAGTTGATTACATAGTTACGGAACAATTTCCAAAATTTATACGATTAAATGCTCAGCTACTGATTTCTCAATTCCAATGCAGCATGAAAATTGAACACATTGCTGAAATGTCACCGCTGACAGCTGCGATGAAAACTCTGTTCAAATCTTTCGTTATGAGCACAGGCCAAACAATTTGACGTGGGAAATTGGTTCAATTGTAATGCGTAATTAACATGCTTAATTTAACATGTTAAAATCGCATGCTATAGTGATCGCAACCGCGCTAGTTAAGTCGAAACTGTGTTCCAGTCGATAGAGTAGTTGAAACCCGTGGCGTTAATTTCGTGCAATCATTACTCAGTTGCAGTTTTCCACCCGACGCGTCGTGACTGATGCGCTAGAATTTCATTTTGAAAGTGCAACTACTTCCTCCGTCCAATATTAAATGTCCTCTATGATTTTGGCGCGTGACTTCTCCACTACAAATTTCTTCTTTTTCAATGAAAATCTGTCAAAGCTATGCTTATGTCTTTGGAGTATACGGTCAAAATTTCAAGTCAATCCTTTAAGTATTGAGGATTGTGCAGTACTATATAACAAGGGTCCTCTATCCAGAAAACCACCGGTTTTTCAACGGTTGTGCAAAAACGGCCATTTTTTGCGATAGTGAGGACCATGCCCTCTTGGCGGCAAAACAGAGCCGCCCTTACAGAACTTTCCACGCCTCTCAAACTGAAAGTGAAGGTCCTTATGAAGCAGCAAGGCAGCATAAAACGGGTACCGAGTGGACAGGGCTGAACTTTTTCCTTGAAAATTGATAGCTAAGGGTTTCGGGACCTAAACTTTTTGATTCTTACATTGTTTTGAACTTTTCATGCTTTTTTTAACAAATTTGTCTTTGAAATAAAGGGCATTTAATATGGGACGGAGGAAGTATCATATAGCGCTTGTGTATTCTTACATTTTGCGTCGTTTCCAAGGCCATCAGTTTTCATGCTGATAAGCTCCGAGTACGATATGCGTACATTAATTTTAAGTTTCAAACGCAGAAGCGGTAAAACTCTTACACCTGCGACATGCATGTGGGAAACCTTTAACTGGAGAAAAGTCCAAATAGCACGTGTTCAATAGTGTGCAAATTTATGGGTTTGGGTTATTTCCGTTTTCTTCACATGCAGAACGCTGATGAAATGCAGATATACGTGGTTGCCAAAAGTGCTATTTGGTCCTGTTCTTGCTAGTGTTTTGAAGACCACAGCGCAAAGTGGCTCCGGAACTGCGCCATTGCAACTGGCGAGAGAAACTGGCCTTATGGAATGGCGTAAACTGATGTTCGTTGTTCAGATAACATTACTAGATGCTAAACACTATCAGATACCTTTTGATGTGCGCGGCGCGATGCAGAGTTGTTGGATCATGATGCAACTGTATCACAGGTAAGAAATAAAACAAAGGCGCAATGTATATGGCAGCACGACGGGCTGCAAAGTTTGGGAGCATTTTGTGATTCCGCAGTTCTTGCGCACCGGTTGATGTTGAAAACCTACACTAAAGTCATGGCAGATAGCTTCTATTCTAGTCTTTTATGGTGAAGGATAATATTCAATTTAAATTACTTCTTCCGTCCCATATTAATTGTCGTCTATGAGTTTGAGGCGTTACTTCTCCACTGTGCCTACGTAAATTTTCAATAAAATTGACTCCAAAGTCGTGCTTGAGAGGTTGGAGTATATTATCAAATTTTCAAGTCGATCCATTAAGTTTTGAGGATTTCGCAATATTGTGTAGCAAGGGCCATCTGGCCAGAAAATGGTTGTTTTTGGACGTTGCGCCGAAAACCAGCCATCTTTGGTTGTTATGAGGAGGCTCCTCAGCACGCCTTCGTGGCAGCGAAACAAATCCGTCCTTGCAAAACTATTCACGCTATTAAGAGCGGAGGTCACAAGGGTGCTTTCAAAGAGGCACGGCTATCGAAAACGCGTTTCCAATGCCTTGAACGTCAAACTCCCCGTGGCTCGCAGCAACAATTTAGGCTTGATCTGGTGGATTGGAGCGATGTTCCAGACCCAGACTTTTTTGGTACGGGCTTTTCGAGTTCCTTTGCCACCGTCAAGGCAACTGAGGGAGGTCTCCCAATCCTTTTGACAACGAGCCAGAGATGGTGATGACTATCACCTCGATAAAGCAACATCAATTAGCGAATTGGGTATTTGCCCTTGTTTGGGAACTTCAGAGGATGGGTACAAGGAGGATAGTTACAAAGGTGAATTTGGGTGTATTGGAGTGATGAAGTCTTGCTAGGTTCCCATGTATCATGTAGCACACTCAAATGTCGGCCACTGTATCCACAAATAGTGGCTATGTTTGGACATCCAACTTAGGGGCCCACGCAAGGCCCGGTTCAAGCATCAACTAAGGCGAAATATCCGAGCAAATCCACCAAACAGCGTTGGAACAACAGCACACACTGAGCCAAGGCTTTAAGGCTGTATGCGTTGGCCTTTCCACTCGTTGGAGGTCCGCCCATGGGAGATTGAGAAAAGCGGCGATTTCCAGCATCGTCAACACTGCGAAGATATCCACCTGAGATGAGGACAAAGGCACGTTCGAGTGCGTTCGGCAAGTGCTATGCCATGTGCCAGACCCCGTCTTTTGCTGCAATGGTGGCAGCCATTGGCGTTGCAGTTCCCAGGCACGGGAGCGCCCCTAAACCAGGGGCGTCTGCAAGACCGCGGAAATTGAACGCGCAGTTTTTGGACCGACGATCAAGGCAATTTTGGGTTGTAGCTCATAGGGGTGAGGACTAAATGTTTTCTTGAAAACTTAAACATAAGGGTTTTGAGACCAAGCAAATAATCTGGGACGGAGGAAGCACAACAATTTTCAGGCATTTCAATATTTCGCTCATTTGAAGGCAATTTGGCAAGGAGGGAGGCTTTAAGTGTTCAAAATATTTGAAATGTGGTAAAAATAGTGTTCGCTTGAGGCCTCGCTTCTCCACCCACTTCACCTCCCCAACCTGCGACGGTCTCTTCCTAGCTTGTACATATGTGCATGCACGTTCCAAATTGGCGATCTGCCCCAGCGTTGTAACGATGGCCTCCTCCCTCGCCCGCTTTTCGCCCATGGCCTGGCTCATCTTTCCTTCGAAGGAATCAATGAAAGCCTTGAGGTGGGCCTCCTTTTGGGCCACCTCCATGTGTTGCTCCCTTTTCACGCCATATGCACCCATCAGCAGCATGCAGCGATCAGCGCCAGTTGTAGACGCACATCCAAGCACTGCCATTGCTAGTGCTATACAGTAATAAGTCTCGATCTCGTATCCGTATTCTTGAAGGCATTGACGTTGAAGGGCGGAAAATTTTTTCCGACATGGCAAATGGACCTTCTCGGCCAAAGCGGTCGGTCACAACGCCCGACACCTGGCACCCTGTCTAGCAAGCTACAGCAAAAGTGCGAAACAAAATGAGAAACAAAGGCAACGCCAACGAGACACTGCTGCATTTCATTAAGCGCCTCCGCGCAGCAACGTAACGCAGGCAAGCCAGTTCGCCTCCTTTTGAGGAGCCACATTAAATAAAGTTTTTGCGGAGCAACGCTAGAAAACAAATAACGCTGTGAAAGAAAAAATGCGGAGCGAATAAGCGTGACGGTGAAATCTCAAAATGCGGAAGGGTTGAGTATTATACCGTACGTTTGAGATTTGGACAGAACATCGCCGAGACATCCACCCCCAATCTGCAGTGGTTGCTTGTCCCACTTCTCTTGGAAAGCCGTTCCCACCTCTTTCGTGCATCGTCGGCTTGCTGCTCAGCTGCCGGCCCCCCGCTCCCCGCCTGCCTCTCCAGCCTCCTGATGTCCTCTTGCAGCCGCCGCACCTGCTGCCCTGCGGCCTCCACCTCCTCGTTCGCCGCACGCAGCTTCTCCTTCAGAGTGTCGCGCTGCGCCTCGGGCGCTACGCTGGACCTCTCCTCGTCAGCCTGGCGCGCACTGCCCAAATTTTTGCAGTTTGACGCGATATTTTTCCGCATTCAAATAGGTAAATGGAATAGATAGAATAACATGAACAAATAATAGTTCGCAAATGTTTGTTGACAAATACTTGTTCACAAATATTGCTCACCTTCTATTTGTAGATTGCGATTTTTATATTTAATGATATTGCACTGACAGAGATTGAAAAAGACGTGAGGAGAATTTTGCTGAGCGATTAGGCATTGCTACAACGCGGGTTACGTAAGTCGTTCACGATTTGCGGCACAGGTGTTCGACGCGGAGTGGACGCTGCAAACCACTATTATTGCCTTCGAAGAGACCGAGTGGCGCCTATGCACCTTGGAAGATTGAAAACGCGGATTGGGTGCATTTTCCTGTCGACGTTGGGCATGTTTTGGGGCCTTTTGTGCAGGCAATAGGAATTACTCATGACTATGCGTACCGCCAGGGCATCCAAGTTTTGAAGCAACTATTCGCAGTCGGCGCTTTGGTGGCTCACCGAGACACCCAATCGCTGTCCCCACAAAATTGCTGATGGTCTGACTAGTGCTCAAATATTCTAATCTCACCAGCGCCGAAATTCACTGCTTTGGAAAGCTTTCGTTCGCACTGCGGCCGCACTCGATGCGGTATCAGGCTTCGAGTGTCATGAAGGACCGCAACTTGAAATCTGAAAATAGCCATGATCAAAACAACGGCAATACTGATCCACTGTACCTTTACCATGTAATGCATTGATGCACGAAGAAATTACAGTTACACTAATGGGACCAACAAACAGGACACCAAAGCCTATTGATCCCATCTACGCATGTGCACAGCTGGATAGGAGCCATTTCGACAAGCCCCACCAGCGAGGCAAGTACCTGCATCTCCGCCTTCTTGTCTGCCATCTGCTTGACCTGCCCAGCCAGCGCCACCGCCCTCTGCTTCAGGGCGCTTCCCGCGACGTCCAATTCAGTGGCGGCCAGCTCAGAGGCCAGGGCATCGGCCTCTCCTCGCTGTCGCCTAATCTCGCGGTTCGCGCTTTGAATATGCGTCTGGAGTTCCGTGTATCTGGCACAAACACAGGCAGATAACACCATTTAATGGTGCATAACTTATGCGATGCCAATTGCGATGCCATTTGAACATTAAGTGGCGCCACCACAGGGATTGCGACGGCACAAAAGCAGCAGAGTTAACTCAATTAGTCTCGGATGGTATCGCAGTGAGCATCACAAAAGCGCTGTTTCCCTACTGGTGAAATGGGCCATCACAAATCAGTCCAGTGTACATATTTGGATGGTCTATCTACGTGCCATTAACTTGACATCCCCTGGCATTCCAGCGTGGTGCCATTGCTGTTGACCAAGAAAGAGAGGAATTGGCGCAATTGAGGAAACTTTTGATGCAACCGTTGTAAACAGGAAACTGAAAATTTATGCAAGAACAATGTATGTGATCAAGGTAATCTGAAATGTGCTGTGGTTGGATTCGGCTCTCGTTGAACCCTTTGCTTTCAAGGCAGATACCATTGTCGTACTTTGTGCGTTGCCCTGATATACACAGTACCAACTGCTCGTTCGGTCTCCCGTGGCACTGTATCGCATATTGATAATTCGTATTGACAAATACGACCCACTCATTGTATGGATGATTCAAGCGCCAAAAAAGTCCATCGCGTTCAGCATATCGGAAACCTGCCAAATCCCAAGGGAGGCCTGGAACCAAAATGAATCCCTTTTTTTCCAGCGGAAATTTTTCAAACATGGGAATTTTCCCGTATTCGAGAATTTTAGAAGCTTTACCTGCTATTCCAAGTAGTTGAAGTGGAGATCTGCGACGCCTCATATTAGCAAATTGCCCAGTTCTTGAGATAATATGATCCTAATTCGTCCCTATGCTCTCGCGATGCCTGCTCCCCACATGTTCCATGTCCAGGTCACAAACATGAAGCCAGGTACAATACTTGTTGTCGCTTCTGCGGGACTAAAAATTGCTTTTGCAGTCATCTACGCACAACAGCAAGGTTATGCCAAATTCGTCGAGGGGCGGTACCTCTGCTGCGCCGTGACGGGCATCTCGCTCAGGCGCTCCCGAAACCGTGCCAGATGTTCTTCTATTTTGAAGGTAACCTGAAAGACAGGCTTGCCGTTTCGTCAACTGAATTCCCAAAGAAACGAAGCGGCGCTGCGCAGGGACCTCAGAGAGTGGACTACCGTGTACGATTTCGTTGCAGACCATACTGCATGTTTGGCGTGCAAAACCTCACCATGCGTGTTGACAAACGGTGGGCCGCAATGTGCCCGTCACATGTGCCTCAGTGGGACAAACAGTGAATACAAAGAGACTTGTACTCAACATGTCTCCCGTTGAGAAATGTTTGATGCGCAATAAGCATGCATCTGGGGAAATCGAATGCACTAGATGGCGTCGCGAAGATGTTCTCAGAGCACAGGTAATGAAATTCAGGGTCTAGAGCAGGCCACCAAGTTGTGATCTTGACGTCTGATCGATAGTTCAACTCCTTACGTGTTGATCCTTGGACTCACCTCCGCTGTCTTTTTCTCCACTGCCACACGCTCGGTGTATATTGCGTCTATCCTCCTGCGTTCCCCGCCATTATTCTCTTCCAAAGCCACAATCTCTCGGCTCACGTCCTCGGGCGGCGTGTCCGTAACCGCCTAGAATGTTACAAGCGCTTCAGTCATGTGCTTAATTACCATGTCGGGTCTTCAAATCATATTTTCTAATGAATGCACGACAGGAAGCCGGAACAATTTTTGAAAATCCGCAAGTGGGTGAGTGTTTAAATGAGATAAGAAATACTGAATTTATGTGATGATATGCGTGATCATTGACGTGACCCGGTCGTGACGTACGGCGCAGATGGTAGTTAAATTTCTGCAGTTATGACGATTTCTTATTGTGTCAGTCATTGAAATTGATTTTCAGTTTTAAATGGTCAACAATACTTGAACTTATTATGCATGAAAAACACAGTATGTTGATTGAATAGTTCCTCGCAACGGTGATGCCCATTTCGACAACGCAACTGAACATACGACACCTGATAGTGCTCAATTCCAGCCGCGCTGCATGAAATGGCGCTCACCGTCAAATCTCCTTCCGCATCAAAAATTTACCGTTGCGCTTTTTGCTCCGCAGCTTTTTCAGAGTGTTACTTCTTTTTGGACGTTTCTCCACAGAAATTATATTTAATGTTACTCCGAGAAATGGGCAAGGGTTGCGTTTCTATGCAGAAGGTTTAACATAATACCGGTAGCGTTCTGAGGCCTTTCGGATCGAAGGTCGATATTATTGGTGTGGCACCGCAAGAATGATTCATATTCAGGACAGGCCATCGGAGGAATCACGATGTGTGGCGGATTATATGTGTGTGGATTGGCTGGATGAGCTGCTCTTGAGAAGGGCAGACCACCCAGCCAGTCCACACATGCCGGTCCCTCCGATGGCTTATCCTGCTCGGACTGCTATGCACGCGCATGTGTGCTGTGTCTATCAAATGGCGCATCATCAACATGAAATTAAGTTCCGCCGCAGTCGCCAATGTTCAGCTAAGCAATAGGGATTCCATTCGTAACGCAGGTTTTAAGTGGCTTATTCCAATGCTGTCCAGCAGCACATTGACTTTTCACACCGGGAGCACATGAATGGAATATCTCGGTGACGCAACTGACGAATCCACTGACGAATCTTCTCAGAATGAAGTCCCAGGCAGTGGCTAAGCAAAATATTCATTTGATTTCAGCTAAATTACGTACTGCTAACGTATTAACCATACGCCAAATGCTCCGGAGCATTTAAAAGCAGAAGCATAACTGCTTCTGCCCAATGCAGACTGCCTTACTTCAGCCTGATACAATGAGAGGACAATGCGAGAGAACAGACAAAGAAACTAAGGTTTGAAAACCGTTTCGTCACCTTGTCGAGAACGATATTGAGAACTGCCAGCTGGCCTTGGAGCTCCTTCACCTCGGCTTCCAGCCCATCCTTCCGCTTCTCCATCAACTGATACTTCCCCGATCCCTTCTCGAACTCTTCAATCGAGGTCTGCGCCGGGAACACCGTCGAGATAACTAGCACTCGTACCGTGCCAAAAAAAGCAAAAAAAAGCAAAAAAGAAGGAAAAAAGAAAAAAAGAAAAAAAGCAAAAAAGAAGGAAAAAAGAAAAAAAGAAAAAAAAGAAAAACACGGACATCATCAGTTCGATGCGAGGGCTTTTGATGTCGCATGTGGCAATGTCGTCAAAGCGAGTATGATATAATCTCAGAAACCGGTAAGGGGTGCAAGGCTACCAGTCATTCACAGCTTGAAATTCAGGGCCGCGAGAATACGGATCAGAGCTTGGTAACTTCAACCAGGCTTGGCATTTGCGTCGCAAACACAAATCACATTTACGTTTTTGCGTGTAAAAATAGTTTTCGCATTTCTGCGCGTCAAACCGCGTAGAAAGATGTAAATACAGTCTTGCCTACATAAGGACAGCAAATACAGAACTGGGGAGTCCGGGGAGTGGCAGTCAGACACGCTGGAATTGGTAGAAAACAAAAGTTTGTTCCATACCCTCGTTTCTCATGCCGAGGGCGAGGTGGGTACTCTGTTGCGGGTGCTGGAGATGGCGGAGGACCGACAATTGTACACAGCTTTCATCGTGTAACGTGGGTGCCCCAACAAGCCGCAAAAACGTAAAAATAGCTGCAAAAATGGCCTCTTTCGCAAATTTTCGTGGATATCCAGCCCGACTTCAACAAAACGTATTGTATTTGTTTGTTTCGAGTTATTTCTATAAACATAGTCACATCGATATGGATATCCAGCATTCGCAACCACGCCGTTTCCAGTTTCTGTCGATAGCCGCAGCACCCACAATCGCCCCGCCAATAGAGCTGGCGCGCTCGGAAATTTCGAGATAGTGGTCTCTGCCGAGCTCTGTGGATCTCCAATACGAAGATAAGCATTTTTCTGGGTCGGTGAAAATCAAGAGAGGCCTGGAGCGATCTCCAGTAAAGCGACAAGTACGTGATGCCATGGCAGCCCCCTCGAGCAAAAGACGGAAATTGTATCAGATTTATTAGTCTGCTACCCTTTGCCTTGTGCATATTATGCATCTAAAGGTGATTAAAGATAAATGGGACGCATTTGCGGCCCACAGGTAGGCCCGACAGCTGTCTCGTACAGAGCGATTATGGCGATCGTGTTAAACGCCAAGCGTGATGAGGAGCAGGTGAGTGGCCCTTCAGTGACTGACAGAGGACCAGTAAAATAGGGCGATGGTGAATGACAGAATACCGGCGTTGGACCTCGCGCTCGCAATCCATATTTCGACACTGCCAGCGGATTGGCCGACCGAACGCCGGCTCCAGGGTCAGCCGAAAATTGCCAAACTCCACCGTCTAAAGCGCCGCCCCAAAGGCAGCCCACCGTCACAAACGGGCACACGGCCTTTGCCAGACCGCGACGGGCAAAACGCATTCCACAACGAGCCATTCGCGATCTAAGCACGCCAGCGGGTCAGCAGCGAGCCCGTCGCACAAACCCGCTTTGAAACCAGGTCTGCAGGCAGGAAAATGGCGCAAGCAAGCACTGCCAAGCACTGGGCCTGGCACCACTGTTCCCAGAAACAGGTTCAATGACTCACTGACAGCGCGTGCTCTGGGCAGCCTGTGCACGAGCAAGGTTCCTGTTCTCTTTGAAGTAAACAGGAAGCAGGGAGAAACAGGGAGCGGTCCAATTCACCACACATCCCCGGTGCCTCACCCTGAACCCCTCGTTTGCCGCCAGGATCTCCTGCCCCTTGCGCCTCAGGCAGTTCATGTAGTAGCTCCGGTCCAGCACCTGCCTCCCCGGCCCGCCCCCCGCCCCTCCCATCCCCGCCAGCCCTTCCCGCGTCACCGGCCTCTCCTCCAGTCTCCTTAGGCCCGCCGTACCGGGCCTTAGTAAGCCTGTGCCCGGCCTCCCGGCGGCCGTGCCCAGGCGCATGGGCGTGGGAGCGCGGCCGCCGAACAGAGGGTTGGGCCCAGGGGCGCCCTGGGAGGGGGCCGTGGGGCCCAGTGGCTTGGGGCCCGGCGTAGGGGCCCGGGAGGGCGTGGAGGGGCGGGGTGGCGGGGCGATGGGGCTGCCGGTGGGCGCCTTGGACACGCCGCCCATGGAGAGGGCCATGTTGCCGCGGGAGCCAGGGCGCTCCATGGGGGTGGGGGAGGGAGTAAGTGTGTGGAAGGGCCGGGGGAGAAGGAGATGCTGGGCTGGCGGGAGGGGACGAGGTTTTGAGGATTGTGGCCCTTATTATGAAATCGCGGTCCCACACAACTTTTGTATTTCTGGAATCAAAGAAAAACATGGAACAGAATATCAAAGATATACACCAGAATATTGGATCACATTTGCGTGGGGGGGAGTGTGGGGTGGTGGGAAGGGACGAGGTCTTGAGCCCTGTGGCCCCTTTGATAAAAGTGCGGTCAAATCGACTTTTTTTCTGTGTTCCTTTCTTTTGTGGTTCCAAAATGTTTCATCACATTTGTGTGGCGGGAGGGTGGGGTGGGGAAAAAGGACGAGGATTTTAGCCCCGTGGCCTTTTGCCTGCAAGTGCGGCCGCATCGATGTTCTTTGCTTTTCTGATCCCAAAATGTTTCATCGCATTTTTGTGGCCCCCTCGATGGTTAGGGCTTCGGGCTAGAATGAATTGTGTACAATAAGCTGCTCACATAGTGGTAGCTCAGTCGACAATTGAATAAATAATTCGGCCATAATTGAAGAGATTCATATTTCAGCGGAAGGCAGCGGAATTGGATCTGGAACTGGTTCTGCAGATCAGATCAGATCAGATCACATCGGATGTTGCTATGCAGAGAAAGAGAGTGTGTAAAATGAGTTGTATTTGCGCAAAAGAAATCGCAGATTTTTCGTACTTCAAGTCGAATTCTGGGAAATAATTTCCCAAATATTATTCTCAAATTCTCAAATATTGTATTTGACGATTAAACATTTTTAACAGAATTGGTCCGAAAGTCATGGCGAATGGTTGCCTTGCCACATTGGGCAGCGATATCCAGCGCAGCTTCGCGCACACTGTTCGCTCGCAGTGCGCGTTTTGTTCGCTCCCACTGCAGTGCGGATGCCAGGGATGGCTGTTCCGTAACCTTCATTGGCCTTTGTCCACGATTGGCAGAGGTTTGCCCTTGAAGGTCAAAAGACGATGGCAGGGCCACTCGGTGCGCACTGTTCGGCACGTCTACCGCGTCCACCACGCGTCTCCGGGCTGTGCGCCCCCACAGCAATTTTCGTGTTCAAACCGTCAACTTGAGCGTCGATTCAACGACTTGGAGGCTGGGGCACCACATGGCGCCATCATGCACTTGCGGTGTTGTCTCGAAACTTCCAATCGAACTCGATACGCTCCACGTATACCAAGAGGGTTCGGGCGATCATATGCAAGGACATATCTATAACGGGACAACAGCACACTCGTTTGATGTTTCACGGAAGTTCATCTGTTTCTTTAATAGAACTCCGGAATCATTTGGCCTCATTTGGTTCATGGTGTACCTTTTTACCTTTTTTCATCACACATGCGGTTGGGGGGACATTGTGAATTTCTGTGGGAGAGTGCAGTGCTGTCGAGAGAGCAGCGCACCGCTCAGGATGTCTTGTCCTCAAGGTTTCCTGTGGGCAAGTTGTGGATCTTTCATACAGATCTTTCACGTGAGGGAACATGTGGATGAGTCAACGAGACCAGTCGAGCAGCGGCCAACAGTGCTGCCTTTGCCTTCGGGCAAAGTGGCACATGATTTACTACGCGCCTTGGCCTTGCCAATACATCGAAAGAGCGTGCAGCCCTCACTTGGAAGCGCGACATGCAGCACACAGAGGCCAGGGACACACACACACGCACGCACACAAATTTCCAGAATTTACACCAGCGTTCAAAACTCAGGCACAGACACAACAAAGCGAACAACCACAAGCTCGGGGTCCAACATGCTGCTTGAAAAATAAAGATCAAATAAGAATCCAAGGGGGAAAGGGGCGGGGAAGGGCACGTGGCCCACCATCGTGTGACACCTTAGCTCCATCGCCGGCATCTGAAAGCCGTCCACCACTTGCATGCAGGCCCCAGCAGCAGCGCTGCTTCTGCCAAGGTAGCACCTGTGTTCCTGTAGGATGTGACTTGCCTCCCACCCCCCACTCCTCAACTCCTAACTCCACCGTGTCGCGCCACAAAACCTGCCAGCAATTACTCCAGTGCTGTCGGGTCGATCTGTTCAGGCATATCCGCATTGAGGGGCCCCGTGGGTCCACCAACGCCATGCTCACAGGGTATGTATGTTTGTCCCTTGAGTAGATCGGCAAGCGTTTAGTCTGCAGGTTGCAAGTGCATAACCAATCCCTGCAAATTTCCTGCAGGTTCAATGCTCACAGCAAAGAGTATTCAGCCGCTGGGCAAGATGCCTGGCCTGAAACTCCATCGTGCCACGGACAATTGACACAACTGTACCTTCAGGTTTCTCAGCTCCACCTCCATTTCTGACTGCCGGGCAACGCGTCTCACAGGGCAAAACCTGCTCAAAATCCTGCACCACTGCTGCACTCAGGCCCTCGTGCTCCCTTGAGGTCGCTGAGCCTTGCAGCAAGGCAGCACATATCAGACACCCGCCTGCCAGCCTTCTGCCTCCAGAGCCCAGTAACACAGATCATAAACCTGATAACACACAGCTGCTGCCTTGCATCGGAGATCAACTGACCCAATCTTGCAGCCAGTCTGGCAGTTTCAAGCCTTGCAGCTTCTTGAGCCTGCCGTTGCATGCAACGTGCACTGGGATGTTGGCCCATGGACTGCTGCAGTAGCCACACACAACCCGACCTCCTACACAACATGTTACAATGCCCTATCCCCTGCTACTTGTGCACCAATTCTGTTCAGTGCTGGCGCACAGGAAACCCTGGGGCCCAGCACATCTGAAGTTCAATGTGGAAAGGCAGGTTGAGAGGCCATGGACTCTCTGCAGCACGTCCAAACTACACTACCAGCTCTCACTGACCTCTCCCATGGACCGTGCCCCAACAGGCCTTGGCTGATGCCCCCGAAAGCTGCACCCTCCAACACATGCCCCGCCAGTGACCAATCAATCAACAAACAAGACAAAATGAGGGATCTCCCTGATGAAACTTCCACACCCAACACTGTGCAATGGGCACAGTGTGAACCCAAGCCCATGCTTGCCCCCCAAGCCCCTGTCCTACCACTGTCCTTGTCATCCCAATGAATAGCCACTCGTAATCTAAACCAACAGGACCTCCATCGGGCCTTAAGAACCTGGCCCCTGTAACCTGGCGTGGGGCCGGGGTGGCACCTTGTCGCTGTGGAACGCTCGTCTGTTGCGACTGCGACTGGCCCTCCGCACGGCTCGATACCGAGCGGCTCCATAGTACGTGGATGTGCGATCCAGATTCTCTGGCGGCATTTGCTCATCCCAGCTAGTGTTCCAGGGTGTGTTGAAGGGGATTCGGGCCACCAGGAAGGGGACCATGAAGGCCAACGTCATCAGTGCGAGCATTGCTACCGATGCCGTATCAAACATTTCACCTGCAAGCAGCAGAGGCATGGCGCTTTCAAGGTGCTGCGACTACATGCGATGTGACCAAAGACAGCAGCAACCTGCAGACAGCAGCAAGAAGGCACAGGAAGGGAATGTCGGTCCGCTTCAATCTGCAATAGCTGTAATGAGGCAGCTTGAAACACAGTTGTTGGCTATTGAGAAGTCCATTCGTTTTCTGCCTGAATCTGGTCACTGCATCATTTCTTCCACTCGTGGCCCTGCGCAATAGGTGCACAGTGACATGTCCAAATTTGGGACAGCAAAGTTACTTGAAATCCATGGTGCTTGGCAAGGAAACGTCAACTGGCGTTTGGACTTCTAGCAGGCGCTCCAATGCATGTTGGTGGTTGTTTGCCATTTTTGAACCTGACTGTGCTGGACAAGGATTCCCTTCTGAATGCACAGTACGACCAATCAAATCCCCACAGCCAACCATTTTGTCTTTGTTAGGTGCAGCTGGGGACTCCAGCTGCACACTATGATTACATCACAGCTGTGACACAGAGAGGGGCTACATGCCTGCCAAGTGGAATGTGGGAGACACACATCATTGGGCAAATGTGTCCTGAAGCAAAGGGAGATCGCAGCAAAGGCATTGCAAGGGAAACATTGACAGATGGAGCCCTGGGATCCGACTAGAGGGAATCCCCAGCCAGAACAGCTGGGCAGTTGCCAGGAACCTTGGTATTAGCTTGGCCAACTGGTGGCAGAATATGAACTATATTCCAGAACCAACCAAACCTTACCACTTCAGTGTACCCAGGCCAGTCTTCTTGTAAGAAAGACTGCACATGCCTCAGCCAGACAGACAAGGGCTGAGACCAAAGCAATGCCTCAAGTCCCAACCACATGCGTGACATGCCCAGCAAAGGCAAGCAGGTCAGGACCAGCGCAAAATTTGCAATGTTTGCTCAGTACATTGCTGCAAAGAGAGCTGAACAAAATGAAGAAGACTTCTTGCAAATGTCCAGAACCCTAGTCATTTGAGTGCTGGCAACGTTTGCCCAGGAGACTGCTATGAAGGGATTTTAACAAGAATGATTTTATGAACGATTTTAAGATATGTATTATTCAAAACACTCGCTTAATGGCACTACGTTCATAGCTTGATGATACCTGTCATCCACAGGATACAAATCGGTCCAGCTGAAACGTAGATATAAACTATACTAACACCGCATGATATTCAACAATAGAATTGAATTTTATGATGAATGCACAATGACCACATTCAAAGCATGGATTAAAATTGTGGAACATTGCCCCATGCCTTTTCTGCCCAGCAGAAAGTAGGAAGTCAGGACTGTGGATGGAGTCAAGCCAAACGGCACTGCACTCACCACAGAGGAAATACAGGATCCAAAACAATCCGAGCATCACGCCGAATATCCACATCAGAACCACGCCGGGGTCCACCATGTCAAACTGCCAGCAGAACAGCCAGTGAGGCATGCAGAGGAGGCATCGACAATTTCTGGCGCCTCTTCTGCAGAGACAGGTCCCCAGACACCCTTTAGGGCAAGATGGGCATACGAAATGGCACCTACTACTTTTGTCTTGAACTCATTTCAATTGGCAGGTATTCCCAACTTCCTTTTGTGTTGGATTTAGCATGAAATATACAAACCTACTTAATATATCACATTCGAGTGTAGACACCGTCTGCTCTGCATTGAGCGCTATGTCAGCACTGGCAACGGAATCCGTGTGCCTATTCTCAATAAAAAAACCATTGTGTGCCACTGTTTGTCCAATTATCAAGTAAAGCTGGCCACAACACATGCACAATCCACTGCCGTTGGCCTGCATGAGTATGTCATTTTAATGGGTGCGAGCTGTTGCACACCATCATCTTATGTGGCAGCTGCTGGCCGATATGCAGGACATGCAGATAGCATCGTCTGGAATGTGGTAATACATTTGTTGGTTTTGGTACGAACACCAACAAGCTTGCAGAAATAAAAAAGCAAATCGCCTCTCTGACAGCCACTGCCTGTGGACTGGGACCTTTGCAATACTGTACAATATTAAACCCTTCCGCTTGGTCCTTTTTTGCAGAGAAAATACAATAAATAGTAACGCAAATCTTGGCCTTTCTGTGCGGAGCAAGGTAAAAAAATAGAAATAACGCTGTGAAAAACAAAATGCGGAGCAAAAAGCATAACGGTGAAATTTTCTGATACGGAAGGGTTTAATATTTTAAAGTAGTCTATCTTTGCACCATCAACAGCCATCGCACTGAATAGTGTAGCCAACAGCATGCCCGCTTCTTGTGTTCTTTGTGGGAAGGGCAGGTACCATTCAAAGGGCCTGAGCTTGTATGGACGAACAGTCTCCATACTGTGTATTAGATAGTACTGCACATAAGCTATCACATATCCTGATTAAGATATCTGCACTGTATAGAACATGATGCAGGAAGTCCCAGAGAGCAACAGAACAGCCAAAGCGAAAGCAGTGGAGGAAAGAGCAGCTGCCAAGCGGTTAGTGGTGGTCGCCTGATCGCATATTGACACTGTTGTGCACAGCCATCAAGTGTGACCAACAGTCTTAGAAGACAGTATCGCCACTGCACAGCCCGCTTCTCACAGCTCTCACTCAATGGCCTCTGCAATGCCACCCTGATGTGAGGGTGAGCGAAGTGACAAGGCTGTAGATCGCCACAAGCTGAAATCGAGGGAACTCCAAAATACTGCATCGATATGTGAACCACCAGCCTTCTGGCAAGGAAGGCCCACATGAGCACCATGCTGCAGGCGATGATTGTGGCTTCAAGCACAATTCCCTTTGCCTTTTTGTCTTTTTGTTTTCTTAGTTTTAGGACACCATGGCTAAGGTGGGACACCGCTGTGTGTCCTTTCCTTGTCGATTTTGGGTTGTTTGCTGCTTGGGGACGTGTGTCCCCTTTTGACATGAGGTAGGGGTACACTTTCTATCAAGCCCTGTGAGGTCCTTGCAAACCAAACGAAAAACATTGGTACTGTCTAATTGACCTTAGGTCAGCAGGGGACACATGCCATGGCCAGTGCAACATTTTTCCTCATTGCTGCAGTGGGCACATTTCCCAGCATGCTCATCTTCCCACACTCCGGCTCACCCAGTCGCCCCTGAGCTGGTCCACTGTCATGCGCAGGCGGCCACCTGATGGCCCCCGCTTGGGACCATAGTCCGATGTCACACAGTGCAGCACGTCCCCTGGGGCGTCCAGCACTGCATCCTCCTCATACAACTCATGGCCCGCAGACAGCAGCCGCACGAAGCGACCCTCAGGTAGGCCCTTAATCTCTCGCACCTGCAAACAGCAGCCCGCCCGCCAAACATGAGAAGAAATCCAAGTCAATGTAAGCACGCCAGCCACGGCTGGGCTGGCAACCGACGACACAGGGTATCAGCACCGTTTGCATTACCAGAAAACGAAGCTCCCCTGATGAAGTTCCAGGGCCGGTGCACAGGAGACTGCGT
Source organism: Ostreobium quekettii (assembly GCA_905146915.1). Classification (NCBI taxonomy): domain Eukaryota; kingdom Viridiplantae; phylum Chlorophyta; class Ulvophyceae; order Bryopsidales; family Ostreobiaceae; genus Ostreobium; species Ostreobium quekettii. Next base: position 13,210 of record CAJHUC010000757.1, on the reverse strand, counting down.
TGCGATTCTCGAAAGTGCCATGCTTGCGCCCAGCAACCAAGCACTGCTCTGCTGTTCGGCTCCATCCTGCCCTGCCTGCCACTAGCCCTTGGCGTGCAACTAATGCAGAGCCCACTCAGCCGATTCCCTTTCTTTCTCTCTTTTTTCCCCTTGTCAGTTTCTAATCTGTTGTTTCCAGGCCTGGCCTGCAGCCCAGCGAAGAGGCTGGCCATCGTCTTGCCACATGGATGCTCTTCTCGCACCGCTGAAATCGCAGCCTTCCTGCCGAACGTCCAGCGCACCCCCGGCACCGCACCCTGTACATTAAGCAGTCCACAGCTTCCGCAGAAGGCACGGGTTCTGACGCTGCCCTCAACCTCAAAGACGACTATCCAAACACCACCTGGATCGCACCCCGCGGCCCCCCGCAAGCAGGTCCCCGACGTAGCATGTCACCGGCCCCTGCGGCAAGCCCTGATCAAAGGGCCAACCCATGCATCCCCACCCCCCACACCCCCCTCTTCCCACTCCCACCGCCGGGAAAGTGGCGACCAGCCACGACACAGAGAGCAGCGGGGCGTCACGACCCGCGCGGCGCCAGTGGTGCGCCGAAAAGGCCGCCCCTCGCGCCCGGCCGCATCCCTTCGCCAGCCAAGGCCGCTGGCGCCGCGCCCACGCCGGCCCGGCGGACCCCAGCCGCCCGCCCTCCTCGCCGATCCGGCGCCTGCGGCCACTCCCCACCCTCCCCGGCCGGGCATCCCCCCATCCACCACAAAACCCCAGCCAACTCTGCTAGGGGCCCCCCGCGAGATCGGCGCCTTGGGGGCGCGACTGACCGGGGCGATTTTTGGACAATCCTGAAAACCCGAAAGTGCTCAAGGGGCCGACACTTCCACATGGCTGCCAACGGTTCCCCCTCCCCCCCTTCTCACCTTGTCCACCACGCTCTTCACCACCGCCGTGTCCTCCACATCCACGAACACGTCCGGGTCGCCGCTGGCGAACTTCACCCGGAACCGCCGCGTGGGCGTCATCGTGCGCCCGGCAGCCCCCGGGCCCTCCTCCGCCCGCCCAATCGCACGGCCCACCTCTCGGCCACCCGAGGAAGCGCGCCACAGATCGCAAACCGGCGCAACTCTCACCCCCCGCCGATTCACAAGCCGGGCAGAAGCCGATCTAGCCAGCGATCGCCGAGAGGGGATTTTTTAGGCGGGGGCGGATGCACTGTGAGAGAATGCGGGGTTCAAGCTTGTGGATGATCCAAAGGAAAGATTGTCAGAGCGCATGGAAGAGATGCCAGCGTTGGGAAGGAGTGGGGTGGGGTGGACTTGGTGCTGGTGGTGGTGGTGGTGGGACAGTGGCCCAGGGCAGCGGGCTGCGCGCGGACAGGTGCGGGCGCGAGGCGCAGGGGCGCCTTGATGCGGCCTGGGAGTGCGTGTGTCGGCCGCTTGGGCGACTTGCGTGGCACAGAGGAATAGGAAAGGTGGCGTATTTTTGGTTTATCAAATGCGGCCCAAACACAAGGGACCCCGTGAACGTGACAAATCGTGGCATACAATTATTGGCTGGACCAAATCGGTGACTTTCTGCACTAAATCGGTGACTGCTTGCACCGACTCCCTCCAAAACTTACCTAACCTAAAACTAAACCCTAAAACCAAAACCTAAACCTAAACCTGCCCTTACCCTAACCCAAACCCTAAAACTCACCCTAAAACCAAACATAACCCTAAACTGAGGTTAGGACACAGTGTGCACGTGATTTGGTGCAAGCAGTCAGCGATTTGGTGCAGGCAGTAATATTATTTCACAAATGGCCACGTGACGGGGTCCTAGGGGCACAACGGCATAGAATTTGTCCCTCGCTTTTCCGTGAAGATCCCTTCTTGTTTCGGACACCGTAAACCCTAAAAACTCTGACACACTGACCGGCGTTGGCCTAGTCAGCGGAAGAAGAAGGGATCTTCAAGGAAAGATAGAGGGACTAAAATTAGTCCGACTACCATATTTGTCCGACTAATATATTAGTCCGACAAGTATATTCTCAAGCGAGACGGGCATCTACAGGGCGCCCTGGGTCCGAGGGGATGAGAGGGGCGAGGCGTTCTGCTACGGTTTCGGGACCGTAGAAACAGGGAACACGCTCGGAAAATCCGTCACAATGCAACCCCATTCAAATACTAGATTGTCTACCTTAAAGGGCCTTTAAGGCTGCCTTAAAATAAGGCATCGGATTTCCTTTTATGCGTCCAAGACTTGTGGATCATGTCAACCTCAAAAAAAAGGTAGATTCCTATCGCGTCGACTGCCACGGCTCATACGCCATCCTTAGTCAAGTAAACGATAGAGACGTCACCACCGGTGACTCATCAGCCTGAGACAAAAGTAGTGCCTCGGTTGCATCAAACTAAATGTACACCCAACAGCGGACTGGCGTGATGCGACCAAGTTGCTGACATCCACAAGGCCCATGTGCCCAGCCCCTCTTCAATGGAGGCCTTCCCCAGCAGCGCTGTCTATTCCCAAGTGGCCACTTGGGCCCATGGCTCATGCGGGCATAAATAAATTTTAATATACACGCGAATTTCGGGTGTGGTGCAAATTGCTGCATCACTTTGCATGGCGGAACAGGAGACTTGCGACACATCATGTACGCTGGCACTCATTGTCTCCCACCATGACGCCGGCCGACATGTCCTGGCTCAATCCTGTCACTGTGGCGCCAATCATCAACCCATCCTGATATATCAAGGCCAGCCAATTTCGACATGCCAGCACAGCTTGTTCCTGTCCATTAGTGCATCAGCAACTACGATGCAGCGAGAACTGGCACGGATCCTTTGAAGCGGCTCATGTTTTAGGTGCTGCCACATGATCCATCGACGGGCTAAACTTGAAAACATTTTGGGAAAATTAGAATTGATTGATTTGTTCAGGCACTGACCCAGCCGTACATTTTCTTGAAAGGGTGTGACGCCGAGATCCAGCCCTTTGACTCTATTCTTTAGAAAGTAGTGGCGAATGGGGCCGAACTGGCTTGTTATTTGCATTCACGGCACCATTTTCGCGTTTACGTTTTTACGTGCAAAAACGCATAAATAAAGAAACGGCCACTTTTACGGCCATAGTTACGCATTTCACAGTCCGTCGACACACCCGGGCTACATGATCGTGTCTCAAAGAGTGATCCGTCCTCCGCCCCTTCGACCACCCACAACATAGGGAAACAACATTGTCGAACAGAATTCGTCTTCTGCCCACTGCAGCGCATCTTGCAGCCACTTCCTGCACCTGCTGAGTATGTATGCGCTGTCTTTATTTGCGCAAGTCACATTTTTACGCTTTGCTTAGGCCTATCTATGCAACAAAGTGAAATGACTTTGTGCACAAGTACGAGTGAGCTTGCAAGTATTTACGCCGTGAACAACAAGCTTGGGACCTGTTTGACGCGGTTTTGAATACGCAATAACATCTCGCCAGTATTTCCAAGCTCTCGGAAGAGGTCCGCAACAACGATTCCCATGCTTACAGTACCACCACATCATATGCTTACTGTAGTGTAACTGAATAATAAAGTTGTAAGTTAAAACTGCGTTGGAGTAAACGTGGCATCCGATTACCAACGATGCATCAGTAGCGATGTACACGTTTAGCTTTGCGCGTGCATGGTACACTTGGAAGTGAGTGCGACAATACCGAAAGCCAAACTCTTGGCCTGAAGATGGCGGGAAGGACCACATTCGACATGCACAAATCGAGCGGCAAGGACACGGTACACGCGCCGTAGTACTGGCAGCAAGTTAGCACCGGTAGAAAACAGCATGCTTGCGATGCCAACCGCAATGCTATTTGACACGAAGTGATGATATCGCAGACATTTTGATGCCATCGCAATCACTATGACGGCAACATTTGTTGTCGAAATGGCGTCGCGGTTGGCATCGCAAAAATGCCGTTCTCCGTCAGTGTAGACTGTACGCCTGCAATCTAGGCTCTGTGTGCAGCAACTACAGAGCCAGGACGCCTCCAGTAGCTACAGCTCACAAACATGCAACAAAGTCTGGTGCACCTCGTGCTCCCCAACCATGGAGAGCCGTACTATGGCAGCTTTGGCGCACACGGTGCTCAAGACACTTGAGCGTGCTTGGTCTGCAAAGAGCTAGAACTCAAGTGGCGTTACATGGCAAAACCAAGCAGGCTTGGTTTCAATGTGTACTTTTTGCTTTCCTGCATTTAGTTTTCACGCACAAAAACGCAACCCCAGAGAAGGTGCTACTTTCTTGCAGATGTATCTACGTAATTTTACCGCACACTGTGGCACGCGGGTTACATAATGAAGTCGCGTACAACGATTGGGACTCCTTCCCTCGAGCACCCGCAATAAAGCGCCCACCTGCTCCTCGGGGCGGGCAACAACGTCGTTAAGCAAGAGTTCGTTTCTGCCCACTCGAGTGCTTCTGGCCGCGACTCCTAAGCTCCCCAGGTCTGTATGTACTGTCTTTAAGTACAAAGAGCTGTACTTACGCCCGATATTTACGCATTTTACGCCTGTTTACGCATAAAGACGTAAATCTGTTTATACACGTACGAGCGCAAATAAAATCAGACTTCATAGTTTGAGTACCAAGGCAACAGCCAAGGGAATCGCCAAACAGACTCGGGTTCTCAATAGCACCGCGATTTTTTCTGGTCTGAAAACAGGTTCTATCGCGAGTCCGATCAAAACAATCGCCCAGCACACCAGCTCACCAATTTAAAACTACCCCATACATACCCAAATTCTTGAGTTATAATCACAAGGCCGTAGCCACAACACCGTCAGCTCACAAAGCCAGCTGCTGGTAGCCAAGGTGCAGAAATTCTCAATTTCAAGTTGAACTAGTGGAAGCCTTCTCAAGTCTTTGGAAATCATCCCAAAACACTGAGGAAGGCAGGCAGGATCGAGGGGTGGCGATCCCTGAACAGGAATTATACGCTCGAGTCCACAGCAATGGCTTACAGCCGAGGCAAAAGAACAACAGGTGTTCTGTCTTTTATATTCAGTCCGTTCATCAGCGTCCTTAACGCAATTTCTAGTGCTTCTTCATCTTTTCATGCATTCAGTTATTAATAACACTCAATCAGCTCTAACTGTAACATACAGCCCCAATCGCGAACGCCCTCGTTGTGATCTTTCATGTGCATTCTAAAATACCATCATTTCAGTTGACTTTAATCTTGATATCTCAGCGCATTCTCGAGTCCATAATGTTACAATAGTCAAATACCATCCAGATTTTTCCACAGCCCTTTGCTTCAATGGTCAAACCGATGTAGAATCCTTGCATACACTTTAAAGTGAACAAATTTGCTCACGCAGATCATCGCGGTCTTGCCATGGCTGCCATTTCATATATTCTGTTCGATGAACTCCTTGAGACGATCAACATGGACTTCTTCTGAATCAGCACCTCCTGCTTTCCTGTCAATCTCGTACTTCTGATCAGAGAGGCGACGCAAAATAAGATATGGTCCAAGTCAGTGAGCGTCCAATTTACGGCCATGTTGCTTGAACCGCACCGTATTGCCTAAACATAATTTTTGACCTGGTTTGAACTGAAACTTGCGCACAGTTTTGGTGGCTTCATCTTTTCCCTTCATCACAGCTGCTCGATTTGCATCAATTTCATCACCACACAATTGCAGTTCTTCAATTATCTGCCACAATTCTTCAGACTCTGGCTTTCTCCAGCCTTCTGCTAACGATTCAACCCTGTGCACTGGTACTGCCACCTCATGTGTTTGCTTTGGTGCATATCCCGTCAAGGCTTCGAAAGGAGAGCACTTCGTTGACTCAACAATCCGAGAGTTGACAGCCAGAAATGCGCGCCCCAACTCACGTATCCGCAGTTCGCTCTGTCCATCAGTTAGCCTCCTCAAGGGATCTAACAACTAACGGTTTGTGCGCTCAACCAGTCCGTTGCTTTTAGGCGAATAGGCCAGTGAGTAAGCCCATGCTGCCCCAAGATCACGTGCCCTCTGCCGAAGATGTTGCTCTTTGAATGCCATTCCCCGGTCAGAAAGGCAGATTCTGAGGATGTCAAATCGGGCACAAATTGCACTCAGCGTGATTACCACGTGATGGTGATCCACAGCTGCAACTGGTGTTACTTCACACCACCGTGTTGCATAGGCTATAGACATGTCTATGTGTTGCATAGTCTATAGACGTTGTAGCTACAACGACTAGCAAATACCTGCAATCATCCACTGGTGGGAACGGGCCCAAAAAGCTCCATGCAGCAAACTCAAATGGCTTCAATACCAACCATGTTTCTGATTTCGCTGGGCTCACATTTGGGCCATATTTCTGACAGGCTTCACAGGTTTTGGCGTTGCCACTGACGTCTCTTGCCATAGTAGGCCACCAGTACGTCCTCATTAGTTGTGTCAGAGTCGTGCGTGCACCATAGTGGCCCGCACCATCATGAACGCCACTGAGAACACGTTTTCTGTCTCCCTGACGCACCACAAGTTGCGGATCGCCCACTGAATTCTTGTGGTATATCTTCCCATACACAACCGCAAAACGGTCAGCCCTGCGCCTGATGAACTTCTGATCCTTTTTTGGCATTTCTGGTCGAAAATCACCAGTTGCGATGTACTTCTGCATGTCATCATACCATTCGCCCCTGCCAGGCACCACAATCATCACATCCAAATCTTCATCGATTGCATCTTCCTCCTCCTGAATCATGGGAAATCTCGAGAGAGCATCAGCGTTTCTGTTCAGTTTCCCAGCCCGGTACACGATCTCATAGTCGTATTCCACAAGAATCATGCACCATCGTGCTACCCTTGACGATGCCATTTTGGGTTGCTTCAACAATTCTTTCAGGGGAACGTGGTCTGTGTAAACAGTGGTGTGTCGCCCCAGAAGGTAATGTCTCAGCTTCTTGAAAGCCACAACCACAGCCATCAGCTCTTTTCCAGTAACTCCATAACTTGTCTCTGCCCTTGTGAGCGCTTTGCTCAAGTAGTATACGGGGTGTGGTAACCCGTCTGATCCCAGCTGGCTGAGCTCCGCTCCCAAACACGCATCTGATGCATCAGTATGCAACAGGAAATCTTTGTCAAAACGTGGTATAGTCATCACTGTAGATGTCATTTTTGCTTGGCGTAGGTCATCGAATGTTTTCTGTTGCGCAGGGCCCCATTCAAATCCAGCTCCTTTGTGTGTCAAAACACGCAAAGGCCGTGCGCATTTGCAAATCCCTTAATAAACCTCCTGTAGTAGTTCACAAACCCAAGAAATCTCTTGACACTCAAGGCGCCGTACGGCCATTCCCATGTCTTGATTTTTTCGATCTTTCCTGGCCCAGGTTCTAGACCCTTTGCACTGACCAAATGGCCAAGGAATACGATGGAATTCTGCAAAAAACTGCATTCATTCGGATTCAAATTCATCCCTGCCCTTTGTAGCATTGAAAGCACTTCTCAAGCATGCTCATATGATCTTCAAAACTGTCTGAGCCCACCCTGCAATCGTCAATGCCCACCCTGCAATTGAGTAGGGCATAAACAGGTGGTGCATTGGTGATACCGAACGGCATCACTGTGTGGCGGAACTTGCCAAAAATGGCATAACAAACGCCGTATAATCGCGATCACGTGGTTTAAGTTCCACCACATAATAGCCATTGAAACAACAAGCACTGAGTAGTGTTTTCTCCCAGCCAGCCTGTCCGAACACGCTTCAGCATTGGGTATCGGCCACCGGATTGGAACAGTTGCCTCGTTTAGTTGACAGTTGTTGTGGCACATTCTATATGCGCCAGATTTCTTCTTTGGGAAAATCGTCCCTGCACCCCATGGACCGTAACATTCCTCTATCATGTTCGCTGCTAATAACTCAGAGCAGCGAGTTCTTGTAAAGACCTCGGTTTCTGGTGGCCAACATTGATTCTTTCTTGTGCACATGGGCTTGGTTCCAGGCCATAGCTCAATGCTACACTGCACCAGATTTGTGCGACCTAATTTGCTCAATTCATGAGCAAACAGTTCTCCGTAACAACACACTAAGGTGTCGAATACTGATCGCTGCTCAGGTGTTACTGCGCCACCAACATTCAAGGTGTCGACATTATCCACTATGATGTGGAAACAATCAACACTCGGTGGCCTGCAATCATCACATAATTTGCATCAGCTATCACTTATTGCACAACACGACCTGCCTTGCGAACATCCCAGAGGAGCCCCATACTCTCAGAATTCATCTCACCGCTTCTTTTGGAGTCATCATCTGGTGCATTGCTCTCAATTCCTCCTCCACAAACATCACCCAAGGCGATGCTCAATGTTATCTCTTCGACTTGAGCAGCCAACACAGCCTTGTGGACAGCAGTTGCCCCTTGATTGCTCATCCACTTGGTGTTCTGGCTGAAATCTTTGCATCTGCTTCCGTTTCTGGTAGTAAATTGTCACAAACAAGTCCAGCATCACCATTTGACTCAGAAAGCGTATGTTTTCTTGGGCTCATCTGGCACTGGCAGCATATCGGTCAGCACATGTCGTTCATAAGAAACGACTTCACGAGCCACCAGCATCAGATATCCTTCCGTTGCTTCTTCCTCCGGCTCTTCTGATTCTACCTCTTCTTTGGGCGCTTCGCTTTCTGATTCATATTTATTGGAGTCACCAGCTCACTGGTCGTCACTGAAGTATCACCAGCGATTGCTCCCGTCTCATGAGTAACCAATCAAGCAACTCACAAACACGCTCAGAGTCGGTGAGCTGTGCAGGCACCCCCACCAATGGCAAGAAACTGCCCTTGGTGCTCTCAATAAAATGTGAAACTATACCCCAGAATGACACCACTTGATTAAGCCTCAACCGTGGCTTACCAAGAAGTGCTGAGTATCCGGCATTGGTGTGCATCAAATGAAATAAAACATATGTTGTGATACCAGCCACATCAACATGAGTCTTGATGTAGCCAAGCAAAGGTTGCCGCCGACAATCTGCCATACGCACCACAGCACCACTGGGACCCAAAATATGCAATCCACATGTTTTGGCTGCATTTGGCTCCATCAAGTTCAGCATTGTTCCAGGGTCAATGATAACCCCTTGGCAGGATTGATCAGCAACATGGCAGTCATTTCTGATTGCCTTTTTGGTTGTCAACTTGCTAGCCTTAGCTGTCATCACTTCTGGTGCTCTTGTGACTAGTTGTATACTTGCGGCTGGTTGTACACTGCTCTTAGCTTGTGGCTGGGAGCTACGTTCCACATCCAAAACTTCTTTTTTTGGTTTTGCTTTCTTCGGTCTATCCAAGGCAATCCCAATGTATAATTCATGTCACACTGTTGGGGATACTTGGAGTAGTTGTCCCAACGAAATTGAAACCGGTAGATTGAACAAAGCTTCAGATACTTGGAACTTGGGTTTCCCCCCGCCACACACAATTTCTGTCAAAAAATTATGCTTCTTTCATTCACCAACATGCTTGACACGAACTCTTTTCTTGTTAGGTTCTGTTGTGGAAACACATGGGGGTCGAGAGGATTACGGCCATTAGTCTTGGTTGGTTAGTCATCTGTGGGGTTCGACCCATTATTTGGATTCTTTATGATCTCTAGATACTCGTAGGCTCTTTACTTGTCTAAATCCCCCAGGTATGGAGTAGTTTGTGGCCTAGGGAAATCCCTTTACTTAAGGGATAGGCCGTGGGGGTAGATTGGGCCACAGTGTATCGATAGTGGGTCCGATACGGGGGTATGCCGGGCGATACAGTCGTGACGCGCTGATGTACATTGTGTGGTGTCTGTGTGACGGGTGGCCGGGCCGGAATATGGCCGACCACCAGTACGTACGCGGGGGTGCGTTGCTCCCCGCTCTGTTACCCGTTTGGCTCACTGCCGCACTCCGCACGGGCCTCGCGGCCCGGGGAGCAAGCTGCTTTGCAACCCGCCGTCTTCGAACGGCAGGACTGCCCGATCCCAGAGTGCAAGAGGGCCCACCGCGCAATGTACGAGCGAGCACCCTGTGTTACGCGCACCGGCCTGATATGGGGGACGCCCTACTACTGGCCCTTGGTGTGGGGGATGCCCTGCCCAAGATCGTATTATATTCCTTGTCCTACAGTAACCATTATACTTATATGGATATGGGAGTAGGAGGGGTGGTCCCGCCTAGGTCCCCGTAAGGACCTAGGTGCCCGGCGAGGCGGGTCCGCGGCTCAAAGAGGGCAGGAACCCCACACCCATAGTCTTTTCGTATCATTTGGTTTCGGAGCCACCTGAGGGTGGCTGCCACGCTTCCGCTTGGGCGGACGCGCAAGTGCGGAGCAATGGGCTCCCTCCCCGGCCTCCACCATGGAGGCCGAGGAATCAGACAATTCTGCCCGCAAGGGCACCCCCGACACGTTGGGAGAGGTTGACACACCCCGGGAGGGGACACCGACTTCGGTTGGTGAAGTTAAAGCCCGGGATGGGCACGGAGGTGAAACAGTCCGGGAGGACATGGCTGGACCCTCCACAGCCACTCCGCCACCGGCAGAGGAAGATGAACCGATGGGGGAAGCGAGTGCCCCCCCGGCGGCGGAGAAGAAACAAGAGCAAGAACAGGGGACCATGGCGGCGCTGCTACAGACCCCTGGTATCATGGAGCTCTTGGAACAAGTGGCGGATGCTGCTGCCAAGAAGGTGAGGGAGAAGCGGGACGAAGACACCGCGGAGAGAATAGCCTCGCTGGAAATCGCCATCAACAAGGCCAAGAAAGAAGCTCGGGAAAAGGAGGTGGCCATGAAGAAGGCGAAGCAGCAAAGCCACGAGGCACAAGAAGCCAAAACCTCCGCCGAAGACCAAGTCAAGGCGTTGAGTGACCGCCTCCTGAAGCAAAAGCAGCGGGCCCAGGAGTCAGAAGAGAGGAGCGCCCAATAGGCGGCAAAGGTGGTGAGGGGCCCAAGCCCGTCGGAACTACCCATGCCAACCATTCCAGAAGCCGAGGGCGACTGGAAGGTTGCCGGTAGACAGCGGCCAAAGTGGAAGAGCCCATCGCCAGGTGAGCGGCTGATGGGACGCGAGGAATTGCCATACAAAGGCCGGGAGGCCAAAGCCTTAGGGCACTTTGAGAATGTAAAAGTCAAGATCCCGGAGCTGCGGCTCAAATCCCAGGTGCACATTAGAACACCTAGTGGATCGGACGGGACGGGAGATGAGTCGCTCATAGAAAGCGCTCAAGCAGTATGCGGAAAAAGTCCGCCAAGGCCGGGAGGCCATAACTGGAGCCCTCGGAGGCCTGCGTTACCAGCGTGGGGGCCTGGTGAAAGCTCAAGGGTGCTGGAGTTCGTTCCAGACACTCGAGATCCATATAGCCGGCAACCACCGTGCCGTGCAATGTGGACAAAGTTCCACAGCGATCTCGTCGATGAGCTTGACGAGGGATGGCGGATGGCCGCCGACCAGCTTGGAGAAAGGTTAACCACCGCCAGACTGGTTAGAATACAAAGGTGGTATGGTCCTGGAATGGCAGATCAGATTGCCAAAGAGGACCCAAATTGGCCAAAAAAGATGGCCTTTGCGCTCAGGCATATCCCGGAACCATGGGACTTGAGCGAGGGGAGTCCAGAGAGACCGGACCCCAACGATCCCCACGAACGGTGGGAGGAGATCTCGGAGTTGTCGTTCTCTTCTTGTGCATCTCCAATGCCGGGAGACATGTCCACCCGCGCACAAGTGCACAGAATGGAGAAGGAGAGACGACGCATTCGGAACCGAGATCGGTTCGCTCGTGCCAAGAAACTAGATGAGCAAAAGGCCAGAAAGGCCAAACAGCGGAGAGAGTTGAAAGCGCTGCGACGTGAGCGGGATCGTCAATTGAATCCCGAAAAGTATGAGCGTAGACGAGCTCACAAACGCCAACGCAAGGCTGAGATCAAGCGGTTTTTCTCCGCAGGAGGCAGCCAAAAGGCGCAACGCTTAGAGGTTACGCCGCTAGCCGATGAGCTGGATCCGGCTGAGCAGGCCAAGGCCTTCGCCCGAATTGCTATGAAGGAGGGGACCTCCAAACGCTGGGCTGATCAGCAGCACAGTAGCGGCAGTGACAGTGGGGTGAACCACTCTGCCCGCTTTGTCTCCACCCAACCGGAGCAGGCGTCGCCATCGGTTGTGGTGACCAGCGGTCCCAAGGCAGAAAAGATGCCAGGGAAGGAGTCCCAGCCTGGAAAGGCAAAGGCGAAGGATTCGCCTGTAGAGGAGAAAGACCCGCCTATGAAGGCGAGAGATCAGCCTGATAAGGCTAAGGAGAGATCCAAAAGCCTACCAAGGCCAACCACAGGTAATATTCCTGTTGAATCGCCCTTGCTGAAACCTGTGAAGAATACACAGATGCGTAACCGTGCAGAAGTTGGTGATTCTGCTAGTAACGATGAGATTGTGTATCTCGGTTTAGCAGGTGAACCTGCCAGTCCAATTCCCCGGGAAAGACGGGAGACCTATGAGGTCCTGCAGAAGCAGGAAGCCGCTTTGCAGCAAGCAAAGGCGGGTGCAGAGAAAGCTGCGCAGCTTCGTTCCTTGATGGGGGATGAAGACTATGCAGCATATCTGGAGCTGCAAGAGGCGAAGCAGGCCTCAAAGGGATGGCAGGAACTGCAGTATAAACCGGCGATGCCGGGACCTGGCTACCAGGAGCGCCATGCCCAACAAAAGGCGGCAGAACAACGTGGTCAGGCCAAGGTGCCACACAAAGTTTCCAGATCAGCCCCAGTAATACATACCCCTGTCATTCAGGATAGGAGGGGATTCTGGGATACTTTGGGTGCATTCCATGACCCTCATGGGGGGGTGTACTTTAAGGGGTATTATCACCCCCGAGGGGGCCATGCCCCCTACCATGCACAAGTCCCACGGGACGCCCTCCAACGTATACCAGTGAAACTGCGAGGCCTCTTTGATGCTCAGCAGTCGGCACTGGGCATATACATGCCAGAGGGTCATGAAGTAGCCACGGAGTGGCAGGCCATCCAAAGAACTAGCTGCAAAGTCCCCGAAGAGGGACCAGTTCAAATGCCCTCGGGACCATCGATGCAAGCAGGTCCCTCCAGACCGGTTCGTCCACTGGCTCAGCCTGAATTGGCGCCAAGACAACCGGTAAGGCTTTATACGATGGGGCAGGCTGGACAGCGGGTGACACAGCCTCCAGTGCAAACGACACAGCAGAAGATTCAAAGGCTGCAGGAGATGTCTCC
>CAJHUC010000756.1:0-24654 GCA_905146915.1 Ostreobium quekettii | reverse complement strand
TCGCCCCCGGGGAGCATAAAGGTGGCCCCCCCAACCGATCAGGCTGGCGTCCGTAGTGAGGGTGCCCACCACCTCCATGGAAGCGGGATTCAACGACCCGCCAACTGATCGATCTGGGCCCATGGCGCCAATTCCAAATGAGCGGCGTTGGTCAAACGAAGCCGATCCGCACGTCGAACCACTCGGGAAACCGGACCCCCGGACGTCGGACCACCGGGTTGGTGACTGACCGCTGAAGGAGCCGGGGGTCCGGGAGCCAGATGGCATTGAGAGAAGCCGTAGGCGGACCGTCATTGAACCGGACGGCTTGTTCTTGTAGCCACTGCTCCACAAGTGTCCGGTTCATAGAAAGAACTCGGCCAAAAATAGCCGGGGAGGGCAAGGCACTCGGTGCCTTTGGGTTATGCCAGCTAGTGGCGCGAAGTGAAACAAGATAGGAGGGGGACCGAGGGGGAAGCCTATATAGCCATCCCCGCTCAGCCCCGCCAAAGCCCGCCAAGTCCAAGGGCGCCAAATTGACGGCACCTTGGAAACTACGTACTTTGACTGACCCAAGGTACTAGAGAGGGCCAGAAACCTGTTTGAATATGACTGCGACCGATTCGAATCTCAGCGCAGCCCACCCAACGTCGTCCTGGGTGGAAATCTATTAACAAGATAGTTAATATCATGTCTATCTTGTAAGGGCCTCCAAGCCCAACTTTCCGGTCTGAATCGTGTCTCTTGATACAGGCTAATGCTAAGGTGGGCGCCTTCCCGCTAAGTCCGTGGACCCACCTCGCCACGGCACATGAGTCACCACGACTCACGCCGGACCACCCGTTACAAGACGATCTACTATTTATATGTTCTAGTACATTACATGGCTTGAGACTACATACATAATCTAGGGAAGCCAGTCACCCTAGACCAGTAACAAGGGACGGTTTCTAATAATCTAGAGTTCCTTATAATGGAACTCAATATAAATTATTATGCTTTAATGGGTTTTTAATACCCATATGGCGTATCAACTCGTCCCTTCCCCGGGACCGACGTCCTTGGAGGTATACAATGTGTCAAGTAAATACGCGGCGAAAACCTACCAGAGGGTCGTCCAGCAGGTCTCCCGGTTGAGACAAATACCTTACCTATTTTGTTGTCGGCAGAACACATTAACAAGAGGAGCCACATACATACAAAACAATGTCAAGACAAATCTCTCCTCTGTTTATGTGTCTGCGTGTCGCCCTGGGATCACCCCAAGGGGAAGTCTGTCGCTCCCTACTGGAGGTAAATCAACTACCCGAAGGTGAGCCGCGTCCGCGATCACCACGGGCATCTCGGCCTCCTCTACCACGACTACTAGATCCGCTGCGACCTGAGGCTCCACTGCCCCTACCAGGTGCGGGTGCTCGCGCTGGTCGAATGCCTCTCTCGACATTCTGAATCCAGCGGTAGATCACCTAAATGACAAGTACAAGAATTAATTCTTAGTGTCTTTGTTTCTGACGCTTACAACGTCTAGCACTTAATGGGTGATTATGTTTTGCATATTGATTTTCAAATGTTTGTAATATTTCTGCACAGTTGGTCATATTTCTTTCGGGTTCCCAACTGTTGTGTTCATGACCATACCCGGTCCATTTTACTAGGTATTCTGTACGTAGTTTGTTTCGTACTCGTCAAACATGTTTGTCAAGAATATTCTCGACAGTGTATTCGAGTTCACCCTCCAACTCAATTGGAGGGGGTGGAGGTTGTACATGACCTCCATCTTTATATAATCCCAATTTCGAAACATGAAATACGGGGTGGACCCGTTTCATGCTCGGCGGCAGCGCGAGTCGGTAGGCGACCTCACCAATTCTCGCCTCCACTTGAAATGGCCCAAGCCATCGTGGCAAGAGCTTTTTCGTCCTTGGATGTTTCAGGGAGATGTTCTTTGATTGCAGGAGTACTCGATCTCCTACTTGATAGACGACGTCTCGTCTATGCGGATCCGCTACACGCCTTTGACGGTCTCGGGCTTGTTGTAGGTGCTCTTTTGCCAACTTTAGGGCAAAGGCAACCTTAGCCCTCATTTGAGTTACAGCCGGGATCTGGTCTGGGACCTTGTATCCCTCACACCCCTCACGGGTGGTGTCAGACTGTACAAGACGTGTTGGGATTTCATATGCTAGTGGGCTGACTACATGTCGCCCGTAATTTAGAAAGAATGGAGTCTCTTTAATGGACTCGTTCTTTGTATTATTTATAGCAAACTCAGCTAAACTGAGTTGTTGATCCCATTCGTCTTGTACAGTAGCACTATAGCTCCTAAGGTAATCTTCTGTAGTGCGGTTCATTACCTCAGTCTGACCATCCATCTGTGGATGATAGGCTGTACTCTTAAGGTGCCGAATCCCCCATCTCTCCGACAGTCGAGAGAAGAACCCAGAAGTAAACCGGTTGTCGCGATCAGTCAGTAACTCCTTAGGTAACCCATGATGCCTAATGACATTATGGATGAGGAGATCAGCGGTTTCCTTAGAGGAAACCTCTGTGGTAGTCGCTGCCAATCTGACAATCTTCGTCAAGCGGTCAACAAAGACGATAATCGCATTGTTGTCAGTCTTTGTTTTTGGCAGGTCCATGATGAAGTCCATGCTCACTGCTTCCCATGGTGAGGCTGGGATATGCAGGGGTTGCGCCAAGCCAGCTGGCTTAAGGTGACTATAGTTACACCTTTGACATATGTCGCAGGTGCGGACATATTCTATGGTGTCCTTTCGCATCCCTGGCCACTAGTAATACCGTTGTACCAGGTCGATGGTTTTCGTCTGACCGAAATGGCCAGAGTACGGAGAGTCATGAGCCTATCCACACACTTCCCTCCGTAATTCACGCCCAGGTACTACTAGTCGATCCCCACGATACAACAACCCCTTATCATACAAGAGTGCACCGGACTCGATGTGTGGTTTCAAGTCAGTAGCGCTCTCATATGCATCTTTGAATCGTGTCACCAAGGTAGACGAAGCACCACCAGCGGGTTCCGTAAGCTGGTGATCAGTTCCTGGTCTGCTGCTCACACTCATTACTCGTAAGTAATGTGGCATCCCGAGCGTTCGAACAGTCCGATCCGGGAGTCGACTAAGGGGATCTGCGACCTTTGCACGCCCTGGCGGTACTCCCATTCGAATTGGAACTGTTGAAAGGTTTCAGACCAGCGAGCCTGCCTTCGTGACAACATGGGTTGTGTTTTAAAGTAACTGTTAGGGCAGTGGTCCATCACAAGGCGGAACTTGCTGCCTTCCAAATAACACCGCCAGAGTTGTATGGCAAATACTGATGCTAGCAACTCTTTTTCTGTAGGTGAGTAGTTAAGTTCGGCAGGTATCATCTTCTTCCTGGCGTATGCAATGGGGTGTCCTTCTTGCAATAGGATAGCCCCTAACGCCGTGCCAGAGGCATCAGCAACCACCTCGTATTCTTTTTCAGGGTTTGGCATACGGAGGAGTGGAGCACTGGTCAAGCACTCTTTTAATCCATCAAATGCCGCTTGACACGCCTCGGTCCACAGCCATGGCTTATTTTTCTTTGTAAGATCAGTTAATGGCTGGGTGAGTTTGGAGTAACCCTGAATAAGCTTTCTGAAGTAATTAGAGAGACCCAGAAATTGTCGAGTCTCATAGACATTGGTTAGTTCTGGCTAGTCTTCCACCTTTGCTATTTTGTCTGGGTCTGGCCGAACGCCCTCTCTAGAGACTAAGTGTCCCAAGTATTTAATTTGCTCTTCATTAAAATGGCATTTGTGTACCCGACAATAGAGTTTTTCCTTTCTTAGTATTTTTAACACTTCCCTTAAGTGGGCAAGTTGTTCTTCTGGCGTTTTGGTGTACACCAGGATATCATCTAGATACACTAGTACACATCTTCCTATTTGCTAATGGAAGATGGAGTGCATGGCCTGCTGGAATATGGCCGGCGCATTCGCCAATCCGAACGGTAGTACTTTGAATTTGTATAAACCAAACGGTGTTACAAATGCCGTCTTGGCTATATCCTTTTTGTCAATTCTCAATTGATAGTACCCTTGTTGAATGTCTATCGCTGAGAATACAGTGGCACCCTTTAAACTATCTAGTAGGGTGTCGACACGTTGTATGGGCCACTTATTCTTTACTGTGATTTTGTTAAGGGCCCTATAGTCTATACACATCCTGAGTGTTCCATTCGGTTTGGGAACAAATAGGACGGGAGCTCCAAAGGGACTTGTGCTTTCCATAATTAAATCCCTTTCTAGGAGGTATTATACTTGCTCTTTAATTTCCTGTAGTTCCCGTGGACTATATCTAAAAGCGGGTCTACTTACAAGCTTCGCGCCCTCTACTAGTGGTATTGTCAACGCCACTCCTCGATCAGGTGGGAGTCCTGGTAAACTCTCTGGAAATAGAACTTTATACTCATCCAGAAGTTGTTTGACTTTCACGGGATCACATGGACCTGAGCCCGGTACCGTAGATGGAGACGAATTTGCAGAAGAAGATTGAACTGCCTCTGGAGACTCGTCCCCCCCCACGGGGTCGCCGGCCCGGCGAACCAAGACCAAAAAGGCGTTAGCGCCATGGCGCACAGCACGCATTGCTTGGGTCATGGTGCACAGGGAGGAGGGTGTGGGATGAGTGGAAGCGTGATGAAATGAAAGGGTGATATATCGGCCCTTATGGTGGAGACCAACATGGTCATGGGCGTAATCAATCACCACGTGGTGATTAGCAAGCCAAGTGTCCCCCAGGATTAAATCAAAATACTGAATGAGATTGAGGACAAGGCACTTGATTGTGTCCTTATATCCCTGAATATGAACAGGGACGTCAACAACTCCAACAGGAGTTGTGGTATCACCATTTGCTAAAGTGACAGGAGACAAGTCAGGGATGGTCTCCTGAGGAGGAGAATCCCAAGGGAGATCACGAGAAGAACTTGGTATGATTGAAGGAGAATTATCAGACAAGTTCACCGTAGGAGATGCGGAGAACTCCGTGGGATCAACCCGTGGTTTGTCCTTGTCACGTGCCTGTAAGGCACGAAGGACACGGACATGCTTCTTGGAAGCTTTGTGAGAGCATGAGCCTGGCTTTTTAATACCCAGACCCAGTCTGTCACAGCACGCTTTGCATATATAAGCAGTGCCGGTAGAGCCAGTATCAAGAAGAATACTTGCAGGTTGTAAACTAACCTGCCTTATTACAGAGAAACGTGGTGGTGTATTACCACCAGACGCATACACTTGTTTACTCAACGGTGGATCATAGTACACCGTGAGAGGCCAAGGAGTCCCCGCCAGGTGTTTCCTGGGAGCTCCATCTGATTGTGGGGAAGTAAAGATACGACTTCCCTTGGCATATGTGTACAATTTTTGCATACGTTGTAATGCTGGGTTTTTGGTATATACACGCCAATCTGGAAGGAGTATACAAGCTCCTACACTGGTGGGATACAGGTGCTTTTGTTTAAGATAATGGTCTATGAATTCCTGACCCCTTTTAAAGGGCGGATTCATCCACACAAACTCATTCTCAAGATCACGCTTGAGAAATGAATCTTGCATGGAGCAGTATCGAGGACACAAGGCATTATCGCCTTGGGGATTGGCACACGCATCAAGGGTGAATTGATGTGGACAGAAGCCCTGAAGCTTTTTAAACTCAGTGGCTTTGAGTAACCGATCTTCCACAGCCTGGAGAGAAGACTCCAGTATACGTTGTGTTTTTGGGATCGGTATATGGTTATAAGTAAGATGCTTATGCACAAATTCAAGTGGGTTAGGCTGAGCTGGCTTACAGGCCAGTGGATGCACAGTATCCCAAGCCTTGAATTGTGCACATAATGTATTAATGTCCTCTAGTGAGGTGCTCGGCGTCACCTCAGTAGAAGACATATGTTTACTAGACAACACAGCACAAGACAGGGAAGTGCTGGCACGTGTGTGGATTGGACAGTCACTCGCAAGATTTTGGTTTGCATTAGACAGGTCAGAGTGTTGCACATCAACATTATCCACACAGTGTTCATTTTCATTCACTTGCTCTACAATGTTATCACTCAAAACATCAAAACTATTATGAGTGAGCAAGGTTGGACTCACTGACCAACTTGGCGCTGGTCGGCCGAGACTGGCGTGGTTGCACGTGTGCGACTGCCCGGGCGGTCGTGGCCCGTAGCAGCGCGTGCAATGCTGCGCGCATCGGAGGGCGCTATCCACCTCCGGCGGAAGTCGGCCGGATGCACCCGGCGTGCCTGCTGATGGCTGACGGGGTGGCGGGCCGCCCCGTGGGATAGCCTGTTGCTGTGCGCGTCCCCACAGAAACGGGCACACTGACCTTTGTGAATCCCGCCCCACGTCAGGCTTACCGTCTTTCTTGAATTGCAAGAAAGCGGTTTTTCTAATTGGCAAGTCAAGGCTGCGTTTTGTGCCTGTCTGTTGCGGGTTCTTAGACCCGGTGATACCCTGTGCTTTGCGACTGGCCCACTGCGTATCATATGTGGGACCAATCTGATACAGGTATGCCCTAATTGCATTATAATTAGACCAAGGGAGCCCCTCCTTTGTCAGGAGGGTTTCCCTGTACAGGTTGTGGTGCAGCCCTCTCCGCAACTGGAATATTTTCTGGGCATTGCCGATTGGTTCGCTGTATAGTGCATATAATTGATCGAGTATTTGGATATTAACTTAAAGTGTCAGGTCTCGAAGTATATGGGGCCGTGTGTTTTTTGATTACCTAGCGGATTTCGTCTTCGGTGCACTTCTGCCCGAAGAGTTGGTCCATGCCAGTGCTAAAGTCCTCCCAAGAGATGTCCATTTCGGACATCACCTCGGGGGTAGTCGCAACCTTGTGGTCGGTAGTTATTTTGTCCAGCAGTGTGTTCCTGGGGGCTACGTCCGGGAACGTAAGGCCTACTTGGCCCCACTGCTCTTTTGCCAGGCCAATCGCTTTGAAATGGAGTACTAACTCCATTCGAAACGCCAAAAACGGCGTTTTGCTAGTCCACATTTGAGGTTTAGGACCCACATTGATTACTTTGGTGGGTCCGTCACCAGCCCTCTACTGTACTGAGGTGCTGGGTATATTAGTATTGTCGCCACCTTGATTTTGGTGGGTAATTTGACCACCTACTAGGCGGTGGTGGACTGACTGGCCACCCAGTCTGTCTATGGGCTGAGTACTGGGGGTTACAGTGTATTCCCCCATAGACACACTAGGTGTCCTGGTATTGTCACCCAACTGTCCCCCATGGGGTACTAGAGGCATAGAGGATTTAAATATATGTGAAATATTTGAATTAATTAAAGAATGGTTTTCAGAATTTACAGTATTTTGACTAACCTACTGGGGGCCGCCTCGCAGCAGCACCCCCCAGTAGCTCACAGGGGTCCCAGCCTGCCACCAGCCCCCTGGAGGGGTCGGGTTCGCCCCTGCATAGTATTGCACAGGGGGTGTGTACGGCCACTGCGTAGACTACGTAGTCTGCGCAGTCGGAGGGGGTGCCCCGAGCTGCGGTTGCAAGGGGGCCCCGCCTTGCCGCGCATTCTGGCCGATCGGCCCCATCCCCATGGCCGACCCCGGGATCCCGACTCGCTTGGGTCCTCCCGGAGGCGCATGTGCCGCTGGCAGCATGCCGGACTATGCCATGGCCGGGGGATTCGCCAGCAAGCCTGGCGCCATGGGATGTGCCGGCACCGGGTTCCATTCCACAGGTTCCACCGGAAATGGCGCGGGATCGCCGGGGACAAGCCAGCCCGGGTAGGCCGCGTAGGCCTCCTGGGGACCGGCCGCTCCCGGGTACCAAGCAGCAACCTCCGGGCCTCCTTGGATCGGGGCCGGAGGTGCGTTCCATTCCGCCCACTCCGCGGCCCATTCGGGCTCCGCAGAATGGCCCGTCGTATCAAACTCTTGAACTTGGAATTCGTCGGCCATTTTGGCGTCAATCGCTTTGCCATCTCCTTGTACGCCGGAGAGGTCCACAACTTCGCGTTCAGGACCTTGATTATGTACCGCACTAACCGGTACCCGGGGGTATCGACAACTCCCCTACAGTAACCGGCCCAAGAGGGCTACGGTTACGATAGTGTAGGGGTTAGAGTGCTTAGACCGGCACTAGGGCGGTGGCCACCGGTACCTGGGGTACCCCCAGGTACCGGCGCTCGGGTGTGGCCCCAAGTACGTAGTACTTGGGGTCCGGTGCTGGGTCCCAGCTTAATGGCCTTCGAGCGCCCGCACCGGTACGCTCTCTCACCCCCTGTTGCGCGCTGCCGCGCAACATCTGGTTTCGGAGCCGGGTTCTCGCGAACCCGGCGGCCTTTTTCAGCCCCACCCACCCCTCGCGGTGCGGCCCCCCCTCCTCGATTGCGGGGCCGCTCCGCCTCCCTCCGATCGCCGCCTTCGCCGAGTTCAAGCCATCTCCATCGCCATGTCCGAGGAGGGCACTTCCAGCCAGGCCATCGGCGCCGACGGCGACGATCAACCGATGCCGGCGGTCTGTGCGGCGCAGGCGAGCGGGGTGGTCTCCACCCAACCGATCGGCACGCCCCTCCGCGCCCATTCGGCCGAGGGGGGCACAATTTTCGAATCGGCTGGGGGGGACCTGTACCCCCCATCCTCCCCCCCTCGGGCGAGTACGCCCCCGGCGGTGCGCCCGATCGTCGGGGCGCCCGATGCTTTGTCTCGCAGCCCGAACCGGCCCCCTCGCCCCACTGTTTTGGGGCCGCTGGACCTGCCTAATGCCCGCGATTTGGCCGGGCAGCTCCTGCCATTTTTGGAGGAGCATATCCGCCAAATGTTGGCGGGCGTGGGTCCCTCCAGCCGCCTGCCCCCCTTGCCGCATTCCGGTCCGATCACGGCCCCCACCCCTACCGCCCCGCTGCCCATTTTTTCGGGGGCTGAAGGGAGGGCCCTCTCGGGTTCTTTGTCTCCAATTCCCTCCTCCTTGGCGGGTTCTGTGGCGGCCTTGGCTGTGGCCCCACCCGCCTCGAGCTTGGAGGCATTCTCTGGTCTTGGGAACCCGCTGAATCCCCCGATCGGCTCCCTGCTGCCTGCTGGCTCGGGATCCCGGGGTGCTGTGTCTCCAATTCCCCCCTCCTTGGCGGGTTCTGTGGCGGCCTTGGCTGTGGCCCCACCCGCCTCGGGCATGGAAGCATTCTCCGGGCTTGGGCACCAGCTGAATCCCCCGATCGGCTCCCTGCTGCCTGCTGGCTCGGGATCCCGGGGTGCTGTTTTGCCTGTGCCTCCCCTCTCTGCCCTCCCGCAGGTTGCCCCGCCATCCTTGGGATCGGCTTCCACCGACGAGCTCTCTCGCCAGGTGGTCTTCCTCCAGGGCCAGCTGTCCGCCCTGGAGGCCTTTCCTCGAGGGTCTGCTGCCGCCCCGCCCGGCTCTCCTCCGCTCCCCCGGGGGGTCCCCTCGCTGCCTACCTTCTCCGGCGATCCCAAGGGCGATCGTTGGGACCAGTTTCTGGTCCACTTCGACGCCCACTGCCGCCTCTGCAACCGCGACCGGGATGACGCCTACCGCATCAACCTCCTCCCGGTCCTTCTCAAGGGGGCCGCTGCAGCTCACTGGCGCCTGCACTTGCAGGCCAATCCCGCGCCCACCACCTGGGAGGAGGCCCAGGCGATCATGCGGTGCGGGCCCTTTGCGCGCCCCCCAACCTTACTGGGTCTGACGATGCAGATCCAGGAATTGGCCGCTCACCCCCCCGCCACTGTCTTCGAGTTCCTCACCCGCATGGACACGCTGTTCGGTGAGCGGGGCGCCGCGGGGGCTGCTGTCCCGGAGATCGACCGGGTCTTTTGGGTTTACAGCGGCTTGCCTGAGTCGCTCCGCACGCGTTTGCTAGCCGATCCCGCGGGTCAGGCTTGGGGGGCGCACTCGCACCAGCAGTTCAGGCAGCTCTTGTGGTCGTTCATTCATCACGATCCTGCCCTTGGCCGCATTCCCAGTCGTGCTGGTTCCTCTCGCTCCTTGGCCGTGCGTGATCGTCCAGGTGATCGATTCCTCACGGGGCGTAAGCGCTCCTTTGATGGGGCGGATCCTTCCCGCCCTCCGGTTCGCAGCCGCCGGGGATCCGACCTTCCGCCTGCCGATCCGGCTGAGGGGGTGCCTCTGGCTGGTCGCCTCCCCCACGCCCTCTGGATGGCCACCCGCGCCCGTGGACCACATGGCGCCTGCGTCTGGTGCTGGGAGGAGTACACCCAGCCCCGCAGGAGGAGCGATCCACCTCACTGCGCCTTCCAGCGGGATCGCCGTCGCCGCTTGCCCCCTCGTGATTGGCTGGTGAGTCTCCCTGCCTTTTCCCCGTGGTGCTCTCGTTTGGTTGTCCCGCTTCGGCTTGTGGCACCCACTTTGGGTGAGGGGTCGCCTCCTGCTCCCCTTTTGTCTGCCTTGTCCTCGGGAGTGCCTGGCCATCCTCTCTTGCCCTGCTGTTCTGATGTGGATTCTCGGGGGGAGCTCCCTTCCTTTTCGCTCCCCCCCCTGCCTCCCCTGCCTCCTCTTTCTTCCTGTTCCGTGTCTCCCTCTCCGTCTCTCGCCGTTCCGGCGCCCTCTCTCCCGCCCCCCGCCTCGGTGTCGCGTTTGATCCCGCTCTCTTCCTTCGCGACCATCTCTGCGGGCACTGTTGATCCCCCTGTCGCACCGGGATCGCTTCCTCTTTTGGCCCCCCGCTCACCTTTGGGGCTCCCCTCCCCCTTGGGTCCTCCGGGTTCTGGCCTCTCGTCTCCTCTTGCACCGCTAGGTGTCCCCTTGCCACCGTCTCCTGGTGCCGGGCCTTCGGGATCCGGTCCCCCACGGTTTCCTGCCGTCTTACGCGATCTGCCTCTCCTCACGGCGATCGTCCCCGGCGCGCCCCCCGCGGCCGCTCCTCGGCCTTGGCGCTTGATCCAATCGGATCTCCTCACCCACGGCCGTCCCCGCTCGGGTTGTGTGGCCCGGCCTTCCTCGCCTCACCCGCCTCCCGTTTCAAGCTCGGCTCCCTCGCCCGGGCCTTCTCTGCCTCGCCGCGATTGGTGGAATCGCGAGGATCGCGCCATTTTGCGTCCTGAGTTTGTGCGCATTGCTCAGCGCATAGGCCGTCCCTTTACACTTGACGCCTGTGCTGATCCCCTGGGTCGTAATGCCCTGGTCCCCAACTTCTGTTCCCCCACTCGGGATTTCCTCCGCGAGTCTCTGGCGGGCCACCATGTTTGGCTCAACCCCCCGTTCAGCCGCATGGACGAATTCATTGATCACTACCTTGCCGAGAAGGCGCGCTCCCCTCACGACACCAGTGCCTGTATCTTGGTGCCGGCTTGGCGCAAGGCCGCGCACCCGGGTCTTCGTGGCCTGCAGTTGGTAGCTCAGTACGCGCAGGGGACACCCCTTTTTACCGCCCCGTGTACGGATGGCTCCCGCACCCCTCTTCCGGGCATTCCTTGGGGGGTGAATGTCTTCTATGACCCCCCTCGGCCCACCATCTGTTCTGCCCGCCAAACTGATGAGGGCCGCTTGGCCCTTTGTCTTCCGGGCCGCCTTGCCGGCGCTCCTGCTCAGTGCCTCCTTGACACCGGTGCCCAAGGTACCCATTACCTCTCGCAGCAATTCTGCGTCCAGAACAGGATTTCTTATACCCCTCTCGCCGGCGTCGAGGTGTAGGTGGCTTCTGGCCACACTGCTCCCATCGTCGGGGAGGCGGTGATCACCGTTCAGATCAAGGCCTATTGGGAACGGTTGCGTTGTGTCGTCCTCCAGATGACCCCCGGCATTGATCTGATCCTTGGCGACGGTTGGCTTCTCCGCCGTCGTGCGACGATCGACTATGGCGCTCGGTCTATCATCCTGCGTGATGACATCCATGATCGATTCATCACCCTTCAGATGGCTTCTGCCTCGGCTCCCTCCCGGGTTCCTAGCCCCCCCTCTTCCCCCTCGGGCTCGGCCGCCGTTCCGACCGCTTTGGCCCCCCCGCCCCCATTGTTGAACTACCTTCAGACCAAGCGGGCTCTGCGGAAGCGCTGCGCGACCTTTCTGGCGGTCCTGCGCCCCACTGATCCGCTGGATCCGGAGCCCGACGCCCCCGACACGGCGGGGGCGGACCCGATCATTGCCCCGCCTGCCTCCTCTGACCAGGCTGATCCTGTGCGCATCCAGCATATCTTGGATCGCTATCCTGAGGTCTTTAAGGATGCGCTGCCTGGCCTCCCCCCCCGTCGTCCGGAGGACGTCACTATTCCCTTGGTTGAGGATGCGGCCCCCGTCAACCGGGCCATGTTTCGCTACTCGTGCCCTGAGCTCGAGGAGATGAAAGCCCAACTTCAGTACCTGGTCGAGCGCCAGCTCATTCGCCCCAGCACCAGCCCCTGGGGCTTCCCGGTCCTTTTTGTTTGTAAGGCGAACGGGACGCTCCGCATGTGCGTTGATTACCGCGCACTAAACAAGCTGACGGTCCATAACCGTTACCCGATCCCCCGGATCGACGACATGTTGAACATGCTTGCTGGGGCCCGGGTCTTCTCCTCCCTTGACCTGATGCAGGGCTATTACCAGGTTCGCATTCAGGACACCGACTGTCCGAAGACGGCCTTTAAGACCCCCTTCGGCAGCTATGAGTTTCAGGTCCTCCCGTTCGGTCTCATGAACGCCCCCGCGGTTTTCCAATCCCTGATGAACCGCATTTTTGGCCCCTATTTGGGCCAGTTCGTCCTGGTTTACTTGGACGACATCCTAGTCTTCTCCCGCTCCGCTGAGGAGCACGAGCTCCACCTGACCCAGGTCTTGGAGAAGTTGCGCGAGCATCAGCTCGTCGCCCGCTTGGAGAAGTGTCGCTTCAACGCCGCCTCCATTCAGTACCTGGGTCACATTGTCTCTGCTGATGGGATCCGGCTGAATCCCACCAAGGTCGCAGCTGTTCGTGACTGGCCTCGCCCTCGGACCCCCCGCCAGATCCGCCAATTCCTTGGGCTCGCCAATTATTTCCGCAAATTCCTTCGGGGGTTTTCCCACATGGTGGGTCCCTTGGTCGCCCTCACCCGGGACAAACACACTTTCCAGTGGGGTGAGCCTGAGCAGACAGCTTTTGATTGGGTCAAGGACGCCCTCACTTCGGCCCCCCTTCTCTGCATGCCTGTGTTCTCCCAGCCGTTTGAGGTGGTTGCGGATGCCTCGGGCTATGCGCTTGGGGCTGCCCTCCTCCAGGATGGGCAACCCATCGCGTTTGAGTCCCGTAAGCTCGGGAAGGCGGAGGTTAATTACTCCGCCACTGAACGCGAGCTTCTGGCGGTCGTCCATGCCCTTTGTGTGTGGCGTTGCTTTTTGGAGGGCGCCTCTTTTCGGGTCGTCACGGACCATTGTCCCTTGACGTACCTAAAGTCCCAGGTACACCTCAGCTCCCGACAGGCTCGCTGGTCGGAGTTCCTGCAGCAGTTCGATTTTGCCTGGAAATATCGCCCGGGCCGAATCAACTGCGCCGACCCCTTGAGTCGGCATCCGGCCCTTGATCCCACTGACGATTCCACGGCTCTACCCGCGTCGTCCTCTGCGCCCACCCCGGCCACGGCCCCTCCGGTTGCATTCATTGCGGCTCTGTCTCAGCCCTCCTGCACCGGTCAGCGTCTCTCCGGCCTCGCTCAGGACCTGGCGACCGCCTGTGCGGAGTACGCGGATCTGCAGCGTGATGCCGCTCGCCATCGATTGGTACGCCATGTCGCCCTTTGGTACCACGGCGATCAGGTCTTCGTGCCTCCTTCTATGCGGTTGCGCATCATGGAGGCAGGTCACTGCCCCTCCTATGCCGGCCATTTTGGGGAGACGAAGACGGTTGATTTCATTCACCGTTATTATTATTGGCCTCACAGCCGTCGCGACATTGCGGCATTCGTGGCCGGGTGTCATACCTGCCAGGTCTCCAAGCCTCGTGCCGGTCCCTCCACGGGGGAATTGCAGCCGCTCCCCATTCCGGCTCACGAGTGGGCCAGCGTTTCCATGGACCTGATTGTACACCTCCCGCGTACTTCCTCTTTCCCTCACTACGACGCCATCGTCATTTTTGTGGATCGCTTAACCACAATGGTCCATATCGAGCCCACACACAGCGCGATTGACACTGCTGGCTTAGCCGACATCTTCATGGAGCGGGTTCACCGTTACCATGGGATTCCCGACTCCATCATCTCCGATCGGGGCCCTCAGTTTACTTCGGCCTTCTGGCAGGCCTTATTGTCCCGCCTTGGCGTGCAGTCTCACCTCTCCTCTGCCTATCACCCCCAGACGGATGGGCAGACGGAGTGCACAAACCGCACCTTGGAGGACATGTTGCGGCGGTATATTGGGGTTGCCCATACTGATTGGGATCGCCTCCTCTCTTGCGCTGAGTTCGCCATCAACAATGCGAAACAAGAGAGCACAGGTTTCTCCCCCTTCTTTCTCAATTATGGGCGCCACCCTCAGACCCCTTTTTCTCAGTCGCTGCCCCTCAAACAACGCACCTCGCTGCCCCTTCGCAGCAATGGCCGCGGTCCCCTGCGTCGAACCGCCAAGGCCTGGGCTCAAGCCCACCTGCCTCAGATCCCCGGTGTGCCTGCCTTCCTCCAGGATCGGGCCTCCGCGTTACGCCGCGCCAAGCAATGTTTGCAGAATGCCCAACAGCGCATGAAGCACTGGGCAGATCTTCGCCGGAAAACCGAGTCGTTTCAAGTGGGGGATCTGGTGCTTTTGTCCACCCAGAATCTCCACTTGAAACACCCCGGTACCAAGAAACTTTGCCCAAGTGGCTGGGCCCATTTCGGATTCAGGCCCGCATTAATCCCATTGCTTTCCGGCTAGATCTGCCTGTCGCCCTGCGCCGGTTGCACCCTGTTTTCCATGTCTCCCTGCTTCGCCGGTATATCCAGGGCTATTCGGTGTTGCCTCCCCCCCCTCCTCCTGTCCTTTTGGATGAGGAGCTCGAGTACGAGGTCGAGGCCCTCCTCCAGAAGACCGTTGTCCGCCGTGGTCGGACCAGTCAGCCCTACTACTTGGTTAAATGGAAGGGTTATGACATGAGCCACAACTCCTGGGAGCCTCTCCGTATTCTCACCCACTGTGAGGAAGCCTTACAGCGCTTTGCGCTTCAGGCTCAGCAGGACCCTTCGCTCATTCGCTCTCCTACGGAGGCATTTCAGCCGCCGCTTCGGCGCCCTCCGTTGTCTTCGACCTAGCCCTTGGCTGGTCCACATGCTCCTCTTGAGCCTCCTCTTTCTGTGCCTTGTTTTGCAGCCCTCGTCTCCGGCTGGATGAGCCTGCTCCGCCTTCCCCGCTGGTCTCCGGGCCGGGGGACATTTACAGGACGCTCGCGGGTTCACTCTTCTGATCGGGTTGGCTCTTCGGGATGCTTGCTCTTCCCCCTGTGGGGGTATTCTGGGGCCATTCTTCCCCTCTTTTCCTTGCCCTCCCCTGCCTGACCGCCCAGGGGTTTTCGGCGCGCCTTGGGTACTACTGCGGCCCCTATAGGGTGCCCGCGTGGCCTCCCATGGCTTGGTACGGGTCTAGAGGCACGCGATGGCGGATTTTTCATGGACCATCCGAGGGGCGCTACATTGGACATGTCACCCCCTTCCTTGTGCATTGCCCCTTGTTACGCCTCTTGCCCATTTTGGGGGGGCAGCTTCGGCGGGCCTCCCCCTCTGGTGTGCCTCTCCCAACCCCGTTCTTACCGGGGTCCAGTTGTATCTTCTGCCTGGCCGTTTCCCCGCCGGGAGTTTCTCCGCGGTCTCACCTATCCTGCCGCCGATGTCCGCATTCGGCATCCACGGCCCCATCCCATTTGATTATATTATATTGTTGCGGGGGCGCTCCCCTTCGCTGCCACCTCCCACCGTCTCCCTGGGATTTTCTCGTGGCTCTCCGTCTTCGTTCCGCCTCACCTCCTCGATGGCGTTCGTCGCCCCCGCCTCTCCCTTCGTCCCCCGTCCCTTCGGCGGGCTCTCGACGTTTCCCCTCCCACCGTACCCCCCGCTTCTTGTGTCGGCTTGCCAGCTTCTGGTCTGACGTCGCGGGTCGCGACTAAAGGGGGGGGGGGGGAGTGATGTACCGCACTAACCGGTACCCGGGGGTATCGACAACTCCCCTACAGTAACCGGCCCAAGAGGGCTACGGTTACAATAGTGTAGGGGTTAGAGTGCTTAGACCGGCACTAGGGCGGTGGCCACCGGTACCTGGGGTACCCCCAGGTACCGGCGCTCGGGTGTGGCCCCAAGTACGTAGTACTTGGGGTCCGGTGCTGGGTCCCAGCTGAATGGCCTTCGAGCGCCCGCACCGGTACGCTCTCTCACCCCCTGTTGCGCGCTGCCGCGCAACATCGCAGCTGTAGCACACTTGACAATTGACGAGCAAACAATCCTTTTTAACATAGGCAAAGCGACCGGTTTGGCATCAATTTTCTTCCCATCTTAACATTGTCTATGTAGCAAATTCAACAAGACATCAACATTTTGTGGAGCACATTGCACAACATCAAGTCCAATAGACGAAATTGGGCCGCCACTTTTCCTGTATGTGTAGCCATGAAGGAGATGTTAATTAAACAACAAACTCTATTGCAAAGCTTTCTAGTATTTAACAACCATTGCATTGACATGTGCTTGAGACCCCCACTATGAATTTTCCGGGTCGCAAAGGCTCAATACATATTAGGTATTCAACAAACTCCCAAAAAAACACGTCCACCTCCCACCAATGTTTGTTCAAAGATTCTTTGCAACCCACAAAGTTCATGCTTGTAGTATTATCTACCAACACTCCGGCAGGGTGGGAGTGTCTATACTGGGCATAAGAAGGTTGGTTGAGAACAATGAGCTATGTCATTAGGTGAACATCTCTTCCTCTATTGACAATGACACAACTACATGACTCAATGCATAACCAAATTCATCGAGCACACCAAGGCGATCAGGAGCGAGTGATTGTACAACTTTATATATTGTTATAGTATATTCAACCCTTTTACATAGTAATGTAATACTTAGCATTTTTGTGGATAAAATCGTAAAACAAATTATGTTTCTTTAGTAGAATTTCTGCAGAGCAACTTTAAAGTTGAAAATAATGCTTTCAACAAAAGACGTAGAGCACAAAGCGTAAGAGTCAAAGTTATTGATGCAGAAGGCTGAATATACTATGGCACATGCAATATAAAACGATGCATTAGCCATGGCATGTGTCTTTTATGAACTTGTTTAGAAGACAACATTTGTGAGTGGTTTGCGAGGACTTCACAAAGCCTCGCATAAAGAACACCCTAGTCCACAATATGAGGATCAAGCATTGATTTAACCAACAGAGCACAACAAGCATATTTGGTAATTGTGCATATTGTGGCTTTGCAGAAAAAATGGTAATTAAACCCTTAAGGGTTGTTCCCACAAGCTTGTGGGAAAAATGGGCATAAGGTTTTCAAAAAATGGTATTGGAATAGCAAACATTCCCCATAGCACTACATGGGCATCCAAAATACTAATGTGCTAGAAGTTTTGAGATGTGACATAGGCAAACAAAGAAGTGGTATAGTAAAAAAAGTGCGTTTATGGGAGATGGGGATACAAAGATAAAAATACCTTATACCCATTTTTCCTATAGTAGTGATTCAATTATTGATCATG
The DNA here is from genome assembly GCA_905146915.1 of Ostreobium quekettii. Classification (NCBI taxonomy): domain Eukaryota; kingdom Viridiplantae; phylum Chlorophyta; class Ulvophyceae; order Bryopsidales; family Ostreobiaceae; genus Ostreobium; species Ostreobium quekettii. The sequence continues at coordinate 7,027 of CAJHUC010000756.1, read as the reverse complement.
AACATTTGCCAAAAGTAATGGAAGTATTGATGGCATTAGCTCATTGCCAATCTTTGTTTTGCAACTCATGGAATAACAACCAAAGTTAGAGAATTGTGTATTATACACAATATATACTTGGTATAATACCAAGTTGTCTTTGGCAAGATTGGCAACCAATATTGCTCTCACCCTTCCAAGATGATCATATTGCCACCACAGTGTGTGCATTTTAGCCCCCTTATTTCAACCAGTGCCTTTATAATTGCTCCTCAGATCCCTTGATTCATTCACATTAGAGCACAATTCTTGGGTGACAACTATATTGCAGTTATCTTGAGTACAAAATTGCATTACATGGAATTTTGAGTCTTCCTTGTGCTCAATATTGAGCCACAATGGCTACTCACAACTTCTTAAGAGGTGGTCCACAAAAACTTCATATGTTTAATCTGCTTGTATTGCATTCATAATAAAGTGCACCTAGTATGTTGCAAATTTAAGGTGAAATAAAAAACAATTCATAAAAAACAATGGATGAAGCCACATTAGACCTTGTTTTAGGTTTGAAAGCAGATCGTCAACTGATGTTGTGAATATTTGACCATTGGGGACCTTGGGACACAACGTGTAGCTATTGGGTCTTGGTGTATTGGATGGAGTGGGGTAGATAATGTTTTCTCTCCTCGTTGGGATTTATGTTCATGTACTTTCTGAGAGTTAAATGGGCCCATCATCATATAAGTGAACAATTAATTAAATCTGGACTGATATAACATTGTACTGTCTGTTTGTAAGAACTCTTTGGCCAAACCATCTCGCTCGCCTGGCGCGCAGAGCCTGGGCGCGCCCACCCCGCGGTGCCACCCCCACGGGTGCCCGCGGGGTGGCGTAACATTTGGTTTCGGAGCGGGCCCTTGCTGGCCCCTCCTCAGAGAAAGAGAGCCGAAGAGGGAAATCGAGGCGCCAAGACCGACGAAGGCTTTGCCATGGCAGAGGAGAGCTATTTCGACGGCATGCCACGCAATGGCAGAAGCCGGATGCCCTAGGAGAGGCACGCCAAGACGAGGCAAATGGGCCTCAGCAAACCGGGCTATTTTGCCTTGGTGAAGACGGCGCGCTGGCGGAGTACCACGGATGGCCAGAACCTTAGACGAGCCGTGGCCTTGCGGACGGCGGAGATCTAATACGGCCGATGCGTGCGAGGCCCAAAAGAGGCGGCCAAAAGAGTGGCCGCAGGGTCCGCATGAAAACGTGCTGAATGGTCAAATGGCCAAAGTGGCCGGAGGCCACGGAGACCGACAACGGTGCTGCGAGTCAATGGACAGGCCCGTCGTTGCACCGCCCATACCGGGGTGAATCCGAGGTTGCCGGTGGCGCAACGCGGCAAACGGCTCCCAATGGGCAATCAAGAGGGAGGCGCGGCGGAGGAGAGCCGCTGAAGCAGCATGCCCCGTCGCAGGAGGCATATGGGGGCCGGTGGAAACGGTGGAAGAGAATGGCGCAAGGGAGGAAGGCGTTCCCCACGACTTGCGCGGATTCAGCGCGAGAAGGGGCCCTAGGAAATGGGCCATGGAGTTCCCCAAGGGGACTGCATGGGGGAGCGTCGAAGAACCGGCGTCAGGCCTCTGGAGAGGCCGATACAAGCGGAGTTGCGGCTAGATTTGGGCGTAGCGCCCGGATCTCCATTGGAATGCGAACGCCGGCACGGATCGAGCCAAGGCAGTGGTGCCATGGCCGTTGGATGCGGATAAGGAGAAGACCGCCGTGCCTGGAGTAAGGCGGCGCCGGAGAGAGGGGAGCAGATGGAGCCAACGTAGGTCGATGAAAACGGCACTGTAAACCCACTGAACGGGCCCACCGTTGCACCGGCAATGCCGGCGGAAATGCGAAGTGGCCGTTGGGTGCGGCGGCCAAAAGATGCAGCCAAGAGAGAGGCCGCCGAGGTTGGAGGAAGTGCACCAAAGGGGACGCGCTGGGAAGCGAATGGAGTGCGCGGAAAAGGGAGGCGCGCGGCGGAGCCGTGGGCCCATCGATGCCCACGGCCAGCGCCATGGAGGGCCCCGCGATCCCGCCGAATTAGGGCCGTGATGGCCCTAGGAATCGCGGCGCGCCGTGCGCCTTGCGCCTGAGAGGGAAAGGGCGCCGCGCTGACGTGCGGCCGGCGTGCCACGTGCCGCGGAAACCGGGCCATGGAGGCCGGTTCCGCACGGCATTCCGCAGCTCCCGGCGCGGCATCAACGCCGAGGCGCGGCGCGGCGAATCCAACGCAGCGGAGGGCCTTGGGCCGGCAAGGAGAATGCCCTCGGCCCGTGTTTGCTCGGGTGTGCAGTGCACGAGAGGGCGCCGTGGAGCGAGGGGCGAGCGCGGAGAGCGCGGAGACCCCGGTAGGCTGGGAGCTGCCGGGAGGGGCGGAGGAGCTGGGGGAAGCTGGCTGAGTCAGCCAGCGGGCGGCCGACAGTGCGGGCCGCCCCATCACGTGATAATCCCGGACGCGGAGGTGCTGTCACGTGACAATCCCAGCCTTGAGGAGCCCCCAGTACTTTGGGCTATCCGGAAAAGGGGAGCAACTCCCTGGCCAGGAGTTGCAACCCAACGGAGGGGACCTGCACCATCCAAGGGTGCACTTTGGAGGCCAACCCGAGAAGCCTTAAGTACTGGGGCCCAAAGAAGAAAATGGGGACCCCTGAAGAGGATAATATGAAGAAATATTCAACGTCTCCAAACTCGTCACCAGCACCCTAAGGAATGGCTCGGGCGGGATACTCTAGCCCCCTAGCCTGTGGACAGCAACCTGCCACCACCATGGAGCAACTGTGGAGGACCCTGAGGCCTCCCAATCAGTGGACAGCAGGTCAGCATAGGCGGTGGAGCGTCACTACAGGCGAGGTTGTCGGGCGCCTTTGGGCACCGGCGACTGGTGGAGCGGCCTTAGGGCACTGACCTCAATGGAGTAGCAGAACGAGCAACGCGGACACTAGTAGAGATATTGGCATGGAGTGCAGTGTGAGGGAGAATAGAGAGATCATGGATGAGGGGGGTTGCAGCTTGGGAAGTGTAGAACAACGATCGGGAGATTCTGGGAGTACGCCATGAGGGGGCAGATTTCCTGATCACCGGGTGAAATGAGATGGCAGTAGCACAGTAGGTTAAGAAAGCATGAATGTTGAGAGAAAACAATCTTTATTGTGGGAAAAGAAAAGGATATTCTCTTACCCTATTAACTTGTGAGCAAACTGCGATAAGTGCCTGATCCCTCAGTGAGTCATGTAGGGGCACTAAGATTGAGGCCTTTCAATTGGGATCAGTTAGACCTAAAGAGCTAGACCAGGGGATGTTCAGACCTCTTCCGATATGCACACAAGGAGGTCAACCATATGAGTCCCTCGGGATTGGAGGGAAGAGATGCAGTGCTTAGAGTGGCACTGGTCGGACTCTATATGCACTTGAGTTTGCCAGTGATTGGACATCATGATCCTTTATGACTCAGGATCAACTGGCAGCGAGATGACTCAAGTAGTATAGCCTGGGGGAGGCAGCCACCTTTTGTCCACCATGCTGCAGCAGGGGTGTGTTGTATTCAGAATGGTTGTACGAGCAATGGTAGTAGGATGGGGTAGCACTGTTTCATGATGCACGTGGTGGTTGCTTTCATTTGCGGCGCTAGTCATTATTGGACATGGATTGAAACGTAGGAAGGAGACGTAGGTCATAAGTGATCTTATATTCGCCCTCAATATATTGGTTGTTTACTATGGCATGTGGCACCAGTTGGGCGATTCACCAAGGTGTTCTCCTCAGTGTTGTGACTTTGGACTCTCCTCCCAGATTATAGGAGGATCCACCCACCCTCAAGGTTCTAGAGAGAGAACGCTACCATATTGAGCTGAGTCGTTTGCAGACAAAATTGCCAACTCTGTTTTGCATGGTTGAGGGAGAAAGAGGGCATTCGACTGAATGATCTGGAGGCATATAGACGACGGAGTTTTGAGCCTCCATTCAGGTGTGATAGAAGGAGTACCTGGCCACTGAGGCGATCTGGGCGCTTGGATTGTATTGGTTGGTTGTATCTCTTGATTCTAGGAGATTTCTTGTGCCAGATCACTGTTTGTAGCCAGAGAGTGGTCTTGGATCAGAGAGAAGAAACAAAACAAGTGGGTGTCACCAGGGAGTTACCGGGCCGGCCGCGTAATCTGTCGGGATGGGTACGGCTGGTGTTGGGATTCTGATTGCCGCGGTGGTAATCGCGTTCGGCGCACCGATCCAGGGCTAGTTTCTATAGTTTGCAGCCGCGCCGGCAGACCGGTCATATATGAGCCCATGTTGGTACCGGAAGACCTTGTTTCTGTTTCTTCTAGGGAGTTTTTCTTCTTTTTGAGTTGCTTCATCTTTTGTACTGGGGCTAATGGTAGCCACTCTGGTATGGGACGGAGTGATGTGGTGTTTCCTTTGAGGTTCTCACGTCTAGGGTCAGCCGCTTCTCCAAGGGGGGAAGTGATGTTGTGAATATTTGACCATTGGGGACTTTGGGACACAACATATAGCTATTGGGTCTCAGTGTATTGGATGGAGTGGGGTAGATGATGTTTTCTCTCCTCGTTGGGATTTACGTTCATGTACTTTCTGAGAGTTAAATGGGCCCACCATCATATAAGTGAACAATTAATTAAATCTGGGCTGATATAACATTGTGCTGTCTGTTTGTAAGAACTCTTTGGCCAAACCGTCTCGCTCGCCCGGGGCGCAGAGCCTGGGCGTGACCACCCCGCGGTGCCATCCCCACGGGTGCCCGCGCGGTGGCGTAACACCTGATTTGCTAGGGTCCCATTCAAAATTGTGCTCATTCGCGCTGAGCTTCAAGTTGTCAAGATGCATCACATGTCCAACATTTGTGGTTGGTGCTGTAACGAGTAATTATTAAGAAATAGAGAGAATGTGGAAATATATCCAACTACTATATATTGATAACAATAATAATGCACAACGATGCTCTCTTGCTTAAATTGCCAAGATGTGTGAAAACCATGGGCAAGAGCAAAACGCAAAAGGCATAAACTCCACAATCTAAACCACCTTACACAAAGCAATGCTCGCATTCTATGGCAAAAAATCATGTTGCATTGTGCGGTGAGAATCAATTATAACAATGTCCACCAAGAAGTAGTGTGCAACATGTTAAGCAAGGTTGTCGTCTAATGCACCTACTCATACATTGCAAGAACGACTTGAGGCATCACAAAGAGCAGGAATAGAGTGAACGAATGAGTCTTCACATACGTGGTGAACACAATGTGGTGAGCACTATGTGACATGACCACCATATCGCATGTGGGTTTGGAACAACAACAATGTGGGCCACCTGGCGAGATGCACCAGGAAAGACAACACACACAACACATATTTGTAGAATATTTTCTCTTTACTATGCATGCCTTCCTGTCATTTCGAGGTGATGATGCAACACATTACCATCACATTGGCAAGAAAAAGTGGTGGGGAGTGGAGATAGGGGTCGAATACCAACAACTTGCATAAAGTCTTGCTAGTCGGGTAAGGTAAAGGCAACACAAATTTGCCTCTCAATGTGCAATCGGATATAGATGCACACTGATAGTTTCAAATCATAATTATAGTGGGATGTCAATTTATGAAGACAATATTGCTAAGATGCAAAACAGATCATGAGCACAAGTTTTGACATGTGCCCTCACTACACAGACTTGGCTTATAAATTCAGCCTTACATATTATGGAAATGCAATACAAATTATGGAAATGCATTACAAAAGCACCATTAAAGGAGTGTTCTATCAATGCAAACGTTTCAACACTTAATTTTGAGGTACACAAATACGACCATCCCCACAATTCTGGCCCATTATCAAACTTAAGTACTTGTTCATTCCAAATCTCTCAACAAACCATCTCTCAAGTTGCGGAACAACTTTGGAGATTTTCATGCATGACTGCATAGCATGTTTGACACAAAATCTGCTCTAACTCAATAAACACTTAAGATCCTCAACAAGGTTTGTGTGTGAGGGCTACTTGATGATGTGGATATTGTAGCAAGTTTGGCTCCTATCGTGAGCTTGACAAAGGTAAGCAAACATGTACATGATTTAAGTACCATTCTGGTAAGCCCATTGAGAGCCAACATATAGACAAGTTTACTCGAGCAATAGGGTTTGATGTTGGGTCTACGGATGCATGTTTTCATCCCCCCATTCAACCATTAAGGATATTTACCTCTAACCATATCGACAAGGTAAATTGTATGCATGTTGATAATGAGAGTATATAAATTCTTGTGATGTTGTTATTTTTCCAGATAGTATATCACCTCCTATTACCAGAAAATCTTTGATAGCGATTGATATAAAAATTTATAATAGCTGCTAAATGGAGGATATTGCAAATGGTTGATAGCGATTATTAATATCTTGCAAAAAAAGAGGTAAAGTAGGAGTGATACAACAAATCGAATTAAAAACACATTTTGATACCATTGTCATGTTTTAATGTAAGCATTCATTGTGTTGGAAGCAATGCAATTAGATGTCCAACTACTACAAGCGACTTTCAGTATGCGTATATGCAATATTGATGATGTCTAAACTTCATGCACACCAGTGCAACTTGCAAGGATCCTTGAAGGATTTTGATGCATAACTGCATAGCATGTCCCGTATGGAATCATCTTTGACACCATCAGAATTCCTCGACTAGGTTGATATTTGAGAGATATTTGATTATGTCGATGCCATAATTGATTTGATGCTTACCTCTAACTTGGCAAAGGCAAGCCTACATGTAAATGTTTTAATACCATTGTGCCAAATTTAGTGAATTATGTTGATACACACTTTTGCATAATGGAGCGCGAGGCCTTTTGAAGGTGTGTTAATATACCTGGGAACCCAATCATCTGCTTCCAACTAAAAAGGGAGCATACAATATCAAACAAGGGTCAATGAGCCATGTGAGGCTCTTTGGTGGGGGTTTTATCTATAAATTGAATAACAAAAGTGCAAAACAATAAAGAAGTG